>JAQZBX010038101.1:0-23536 GCA_029593785.1 Cabassous unicinctus | reverse complement strand
AGGGGGGATAAATTAATTAATTAATTAATTAAAAAAAAAAAAAGATATAGAGAACAAACCTATTTATTAAAGGAAACTTAAATGCATCTACCAGTCACAATGTGTGGACCTCGTTTGGATCCTGATTCAAATTAACAGACTAAAAAAATATAAATGACATTTATGAGCTAATTGAAAATTTGAACACTTAATGGTTATTTGATTATATTGCAAAGTTATTGTTCATTTTTTCTATAACAGTATTTTGGTTATATTTTTATATATAAAAATGATTTTATTTCAAAGATATTTATGACATGATATAATATCTGGGATGCATATCAAAACTATACAGGAGTGAGAAGAATGGGTGAGAGGAGTAAATGAAATAAAATTGACTGAGTTATAATTGTTCAAGGTGACTGTTGGGTACATAGGTATTCATTATACTCATTCTGTCTATTTTTATATACTTTGACAGTAAAATAAACATGGATCAGAAAGTCTGGACTATATGAATTTTCTTGTAAATACTCCCACTTTTTTTTTCTCAATGCATAATTATCCATTTCCCAGTATATAGCACACTAAACTAATACCCTGGAATTACCTGTTCTGCTTCTTACTTGATACAAGTGCCAGTGATAAGGTGTCAAATAATTACTGACCCTGTGTTCACCTTCTTGGTTTTGCCCTGCTGCTGGGTTTTCTTCTGTGAGTGCAATTAGAGGATTTGGCAGTCACTACCTTAGAGATGTTAATACTGTGAAAACCACCTTCACACCTTGTGTAGCTCTATTAAACATAAACTTAAATGAGTCAAATATAAAAGATCGGAATACAGAAAACAAGCAGTAGACCAAGCATTTATCCCAGTTTTTGAAAGAACACCATAAGCAAAAGATAACATTTCAAAATTATAGTTGACTGTATAATCGAGGGAGATCAGTGGAGTATTAAGTAAATCATTCCTACCTCTTTCCTAATCCTTGTCGCAGCTCTTATGATTCTAATTGGGATCACTGAGAAGAACAGTTCCTCAATCAAGACCTTTATTAATTACCCCAGAAATCAGAACAAGACAGCACTTCAGTTACATTTAACCCAAGATCACACTGTATTTTAGATGGAGAAATCCCCCCTATTCTATTTCTCATCTCAGATATGCTTATCTGAGTTTTCTAGTCAAACTGTTAAAAACAAAGATACATCATTTGTATGAGGTATCAGCCTAGCTCCAACCACACAGTGCCAGAAACATTAAATGTATACCATATATTCAGCATTCCAGACGGTCAAGAGGACACGTAAGACTAATACAGCATTAGCCCCACATCCATAAACTAAGAAAATGAAATTATTATAGCTGCTTATTATAGTATAAGTGCCAGTGCCCTTATTCAATACCATGCTCAACCAAAAGTACTATTTTCATAACCAAACTTTAACATTATCTCAGAGGAAAGTAAAGGACAGATCAAAAACAGAAAAAAAACTTCAGCTTCAACATGTCAGTCAATCTATGCCAATTGTCCAGTCTCCAGTATAAACTTAAAACTCAAAGGCCACAATTTTACATCAAAAAACTTAATTGTCCTATGTGTTCCTCTCCCAAGTCTTGCAGAAGCCCAAAGTTTTCTTAGCCTGCTGCTACTACTGTGGATTCTTCCCAAACCTGTGCCCTAGGGGATCTAGTGGAAAACAACATGATCCTGTTCTGTGGGTCCTCTCTAACGTTACCTATTCTCAGCTTTTTCATTTCTTGCCCTTAGTTAACGTTCCTTACTCAGGGGCAGCTCAAAAATCTCTTTCATCCGCTCATTCTGCTGCTGTAGCACAACTTGACTTCCTCTGGGCAAACATGCCAGTCTCTTAGTTCAAGCTAAGATACAAGATAGAGAAAACAAGATGCAGTGGCACCTACAGGAGTCTGCCACATTAAAACAGTGCTGTTTTGAGTCGTGCCTACTCAAGTCCTAGAAATGAATACCAGCACCAGGTCATGTTAACCAGAGGAATGATAAACAGGCAAGAACTCTGTCCTTTCCACATGGGAGTACTGCCCACAAGAAATGCACTTGTCCTGCCTTCTGGAGATCCCCAAAGCCTATCTCAGCCAATACCAGAACCTTCCAGCTCCACATGGGATGTTGCCCTATAGATCTTAGCTAGTTGTGCAGTTTTGAGAAGCCCAACTCTCTTTACATAGGACTTGGTCTCAAAAATTACAACCCTACAGACACAACAGCCTCTTTCAGTGCAAAATGACTTGGTTTCCATACAGGTCTATTCCTACCAATAAGAATCACAATTTGAGGTCGCAGACAAACCAGACCTTCAAATGAATCGCAGTGCTGGGGGTAGGGAGAACATCTTTAGGAAGCAGCTGATGCCAGGGATCTAATCCCAAGAAATTCTTATTTTTATTAGTCTGGCATAGGCATGGATATCACTGTTTTCTAAAAGCACCTATATGATTTTGGTGACTTGGTAACCACTGATCCAGTAAGATACCCTGCAGTTCCACCAAGGATATTAGTAAGTCTAGAACTGTGGGGGTTGTTTTGTTTTGTTTTGTTTTGTTTTAAGTGGTTCTGGGGATTGAACCCAGGACCTCATAAACGGGAAAAAGGTGCTCAAGCATTTGAGCTATATCTGCTCCATTAGAGCTGTGGTTTTGATTTGAAGTCAGGCCTCTCCCAGTAACAGAGATACAGTCTCTACACTAGGCCTTTATTTCCCAAAGTCCATTCCCTTGTATGTTTACTCACTCAAAGTTGCTGAAACCCTGCCAGATGGGAAAGATGGAAGAAACCCTGAACTCTGCATGCTTGATTCTCCCCTGCTCCACTACATACCTTCTCTGTGTATGATATGGCTCTTTTCACACAGGAGAAAGCACATTAACAGCCCTTTCTTTCCTCAGTAACCTGTCAAGCTTTAGCCACAGAAAACACTACCTGATCAATGTAGGCATTGTGGCCATCACATCTGGATTCCCATTCCCTTCAGGAGTCAGTAATGAAAGAGAAAAAGGAAAGGGGGGAAAAAAGTTCCCTGTGGTGATTTGAAACTATATGTAGCCCAGAAAAGCATGTTCTTAAAGTTAATCCATTCCTGTGGGTGTGGACCCATTGTAAGTAGGATCTTTTGATGAGGCTACTTCAGTTAAGGTATGATCCACATCATGCAAGATGAATTTCAATCCTGTTGCTGGAGTCCTTTATAAACAGAATGAATTCAGAGAGATAGAGAGAGAGAAAGCCACAGAAGCAAGAAACTGAAAGCAGCAGAACATGGAAGAGAGAGAGGGAGAGACCAGCAGATGTTACCATGTGCCTTGCCATGTATCAGAGGAGTCAAGAATCTCCAGCAGCCAGTCTTCAGGAAGAAAGCATCACCTTGATGATGCCTTAATCTGGACATTATTCTCAGCCTCAAAACTGTAAGCTAATAAATTCCCATTGTTAAGCCAACCCATTTCATGGTATCTGCTTTCAACAGCCTAGCAAACTAAAACACTACCTCCAACCCCTGTTAAATTCATAAGTACTCTGAACTTCTGCTTTTGTAAAACCTATATGACTCGATAGTAATTATTCATGACCATCTCCTCCATTGAACAGTAAACTCCACAAAAACTGAAAACAGTGACTAATACTTAATATGTGCCCAGTCAAATGTTTGATTGACAAATAAATGAACAAATGATGGAGAAGGTAAAGAGGAGCTGTTTCCATGATAGGAATGGAAAAGAGACAGGCATGACTTCAATGTTAGGGACCAGTATTTAACATGGGTAATTGGAACTACTTGCAGAGGATCAGGGGAGCAGAGCTCACATCTTACCTGAAATTCAGCAATTGCTCTTTTTCTTTACTCAAGCACACTTTTGCTTTTCAACGGTGCCTAAACATTTGCCATCTCCTTGTACTGCATTTCTACTTTTCTTCTTAGACCTCCCACATATCAGCAACCTGATTGTTGGAAAGTATCCAGTTCTGCCTGCTTAGCCTCTACCATTTTCCAGCTCAGCAGCAGCATAGTTGTTATGCTCTTCCTTACAATAACAGTGGGGACTATTTCCATCTCTACAGCATAGTTTAAGAGAGATTAGTTAAATGCAAAGTAAGTCCTTCCTTACTCATTTTCTGACTTCCATAGAGTTTTGAAAGTACTGAAAGCTAAGACTGCTTATCCACAAGACTTTTTGAGTAATATGTTTATCTTGGAATTCTGGCCCAAATGGTAATTGTATTGCTGCATGTGGGAGAATGAAGCCAAGATGTTTCAGTAATCATATGGTATCAGGGACTTTGCTGCCTGCACATGACTCAGGGCAGATGAATCTGATGCCCCCGTTCCTAAGGACTAGGACTTAAAGAGAAGTAAATGAAAACAGGATGAAGACAGCTCACAATGTCAGTCCAGCTCACTTGACACCTCTTGAAATACTGGTGCACTATTTCTCATCAACATTAATTACTCTTAAGGATTCTTTTCTGGTGGCACCAAAAGAGTATAGGATTTGAAGTATAAACAGCCTTTTGAATTTCTATTAAGGGGCACTGCCGAATATGATGGGTGGGGCCAACAGTATTGAGATCCAATTATGCGAGCTAATTTGAAGATCGGTAATATCCCAGTTTCCAGAAACATCTATTCCACCCACTGACTGACACCTTTATCCTTTTGGCTTAAGGCAGTATTTCTCAAAATATTTTTTTTTTTTTTTTTTTAATTTTACCAGGAGGCCCCAGGGATCAAACCCAGGTCCCTCCATATGGGAGACAGACAACCAACCATTTGAGCCACATCTGCCCCTCAAAATATTTTCTATAGACTACTGGCATCAGAATCATTTAAGGATGTCTGTTAAAAAAATGCATATTGCTGAGTCCAGATCAATAAAGCTAATCTCTGGAGATGAGACCTTGAACTCATCCTGAACAAACCACACAACTGATTCCTTTGAATTCTAAAGTCACTGTGCTGGTTTGAGATTTTGCAAGCTATTAATCTTCAAATACCACCAAGAAGCTATAGCATTGTGAGCAGTTATTAATCATTGTTCCTGAAGGATCTGAGAGCAGGTTTTGATAGAGGGAGTAATTGAAAAGAACTTGAGGGACCAAATACTCAAGAGGAGGAATGAAACAACACCAAGGGGGCAAAAATAGAGATAGAAAGTCCAGAAAGCCAAAGAAAAACACTTCTTTATAATTTTGCCCCAAGTTATATGGCCATTTGCCATAGTTTAGTTCAGTCCAGCAAATATACGAGTGCCTATCATGTGCCAGGCACTATACAGAAATAGAGCAGAATCACTATTCTAGAGGAATTTTCAGTTTGTTATAGGAAGGAGGCTCTTGAATGGGTAATTAACTGTGATAAGACCAAGGATAGAGATTCACCCAGGAAATTTTGGAGGCTGAGAAAAGTGGCCCCAACTGAGACTTAATGTATCAAGGACAACTACTAGAGAAAGAAGTGCCTCAACAAGGGAATAAGTAGAAGTTGAGCAGGTAAGGAGGTGGAGGGCATTGAGGAGTTGCTAAAGGGGAGCCAAGAGCTAATAGGAAACGAGCATGTTCCTAATAGAGGGCGACCTGCACAAACCAAGACTCCAAATCATGAAGCAGCAAGATTTATCAGCAATTGACAAGCAGTTCCAGGCTGCTTTATCATAAAGTACAAGGAATGGGGACTGGTAATCAGTGGCCTAGATAGGAAGGAAGACATGGGCCAAGTCAGGGAGATGTTTGTATGTCTTGATAACTTTTCCAAAGTCCTGTTGTACTAGGCATCTAGAAGGCTTCCTGGATTAGTCTTTCAAATTCATTCCAAGTTTACGGTCTCAACAGTTAATTGTGGTTGTTCCAAAAACATGTTATAACTGGTTTATGGGCTTTCTCTGGGCCATTATGCATGGAATTGCAAAAACTAAAATGTTGTCCATAATATCAAAAGTTGTTCAGTATAAATTTGAGAATGTTTTAACTGGAAGGATGCACAAAAAAATAGTAACATTAGTGACTTCTGAAGAGACTGAGAGGAGTTTACTACTCACTGTTTACACTTGTTATACTGTTTGAATTTTTTACCATTTGTATTTATTGCCTACTCAAAATTTATAAAAGAGAGCTAAAGAAGTTCTCTTTTTAAATTAAAGAAGTTGTCAACATATAAAAGAGCAATTTATATTAAACCAAATTTTTTAAAAAGTAAAGTAGTTTTGTCTCTCACAGACTGAGGCAAAAATGAAATAGGAAAGATCTTTTGTATATCCTCTATAATTGTGGCCTTTGTTTGTTTGTTTGATTGATTTTCAGTTTGCAGCTCATCTTGTGAAGATGAAATATCCAAGAATCTGTATTCTAGATGGTGGCATTAGTAAGATCAAGCCGACAGGCCTCCTCACTGTCCCATCGCCTCAAATTTGAAGAGCCAAGAGTGTGACTGTCAAAAGGACAGAACGGCATCAGCACCCAGCAGCACAGCTCTTCACAGCCTTGCCACTCTCAGAACTAGACGTGCAGATGGTTGAATTTCCATAAAGCTTTTGTTATGAGACATTTTTAAGAATCTCATGACCCAAATGTTCAGCTGTCCAGGTAACAAACTTGACTGTATATGTATTACTGAAAGAATTTTCTTAGCAGTGAAATCCGATCATGCATTTTTAACACACTGCCACACAAAGCCAGAGGAATTCAGCTGAGAAGGTAGATTTAGTGATATCAAGAAATCCCAGTTGCACTGAAAAAACTATCCGCCACTGCACTGAACAGACAGTCCTAACAAAGGTATTATTTAGAAATATAGACATAATGTGGGCTGAAATAATCTTCTTTCCAGGATAATCAAAAGTGTAAAGCAAGCCACTCCTTATAATACATACATATATTAAAATGCATTCCTTATAAATAAATGCTATGTTTGGTAGTTCATTTTGTGCCCAAATAAGTTGTGTGTGTATGTGTGTATTTAGAGGGAACCAAATTTTGCCCATTACAGAAAGTAGAAATAGGTTACTTCCAGAAAAATAAAAAAACCATTAACCATTCACATTTGATACAGTATTTGTTCATCTCCTATAGCAGAGAAACCCAAAATAGGAGTGGCTTTAACAACTAGAAATGTACTTTTCTTTCATATAAAAATCTTCATAGCCAGACCAGAACTAGTATATTGGATTCAAAATCTTTAAGATTTTGCTTTACCACCCTCAACACATGGCTTCCATCTCATGGATGAATATGGCTGCTCAGATCCCACCATCACATCTGCAGTCTAGAAGAAAAAGAAGGAAGAAGAAAAAGCCGGGGGTGGGGCGCGTAGAAATAGGGAGAAAGGAAAGAAGGAAGGAAAAATTAGAAAGGAGATGTGGCAGTTTGATATAGTTATGAATTCCAAAAATAGATATTGGATTATGCTTATAAACTGGTCTGTTCCTCTGGGCATAATTAAGTTATGATTAGGGCTTTGATTGGGCTATGTCAGTAGGACGTTGAGTGTTGAGGACATAAAACTGCACAGCAGAGCAGAGAAGTTGGTTGGAGTTTTAAGTTGGAGTTCTGATGCTGAGTTTTGATGCTGGAGCCCAGGGAAGTAAGTACAAAGAGGAGCTTGGTCATGAGGAATGAGAGAAGGCCCCTGGAAGAGATGAGCCATTCGCCTGATAGTCTACAGCTGGCCTTGTGCAGAGAAGCAACCTTGAGCCTGGAGAGAAGCAAGGCCCGGGAAGAGAGAAACCCAGGAAGCCTGAACTCTTGGCAGATTTTGGCAGCCATCTTTCTCCAACACTTAGCAACAAACTTTGGTGAGGGAAGTAACTTATGCTTTATGGCCTGGTAATGGTAAGCCTCAACCCCAAATAAATGCCCTTTATAAAAACCAACCGATTTCTGGTATTTTGCATCAGCACCCCTTTGGCTGACTAATACAGGAGAGAATGGGGAGATAATGTTCCTTCCTATTAAAGGTACAAGCCAGATGCTGCACACATTACTTCTGCTTACATACCATTGACTAGAACTTAGACACGTGGCCACATCTAGCTGCAAGGAACACTGGGAATGTAGTCTTTGGCTGGGTGGCAATGTACCCAACTTAAAGACCTACTTCTTTGTAGGAAGAGGAGAGCACATTGAGAGAAAAATCCAAGAATCTGTATGGTAGCATTAGTAAGATCAAGCTGACACTGCATTGTAAAAAGTAAACACTGTACTTCATTGAATCAAAGACACTACTAAAATATAGCCCCATTTTATGTATCATGAAGAAAAGAAAAAAATGCAGCCAAATAAACTGTTAACCACCATCAATTATAAGAGGCATTCCTATTTCAGAAATGTGAAAAATATACATCTTAGAATTATTGAAATGCAGTACATCTTTTGACAATCTGCAATTTTTTTTTAACTAAAAAGTGCTCACCTTTAACTAATATTCCTGTTCAGTACTCGGACTACCTAAGTAGAACATTTTAATGAAGACCTTTCAACTTTCTGGGTAATGGTGTGGTGGTGGTAGTGGTGATTTGTTTGGGGTTTTTTTTGGGGGGGGAGCGTATAATTCATATACCATAAAATTCACCCTTTTAAAGTGTACATTCATTGGTTTTTGGTATTTTCACTAAGTTGTGCAACTGTCACTACTCTCGAATTCAGAGCATTTTCATCACCCAAAACTGAAAATCTAAACAGTAATTCCACGTCCGTCCGTCCCCCCACCCGCCAAAGGTCTTTGATTTAATTTTTGTCTTTGTTTTAAGGTAGTGTTCCAACTTCATTCTTTTGCACTGGATACACAGTTGTCCCATGGACCATGTTATTTATTTTATTCAATTAACTTATATTCAGTCATTCAACAAATATGCCTTGAATACCTATGACACTGATGTGATCAAAGGTTATATCATTCTTTGACCCTCTACATAGTATACAAAGAAAAAAAATGAGAATTAATGAGAAAAGAAATTTTTACCAAGATTTTTCTAAAATCATTTTTAGGCTATCTACCCTGGTTAGGGAAAATATCATTAAGCCCTCCTGCCCTGTCAATTACTAGTTCCTTTTTCTTCTATCTTTGATGACATACCTGACTTCATAGTCAGAATGCAGCACCGATGACCATTTTGAAAGTGTGGTTCTGAGTCTTAACTATGCCTTACTGAGACAGCAGAGAAGTGAAGGGTGGAGATGAGATTTAAATTGAATGGGGTGGTAGGTAGAGGAGCTGATGAAGATCTGAGTATTGTGGGGAGAGTTGTGTGAGAAGATAAACGTAGCCAATCTCCCTCTGGACTGTATTGCATTTGAACTTTCTTAAAACATGATATATTTAGGCTTATTTCCAAAAAATGGAAGTTTTTAAACAAGCAAATTATGAGTAATATTTAATAATCTCAACAGTAAAATAAAGAGCATACCATCACTGCCATGTTTATATGCAGGACATGTTATTCCACGGTAGAGGACCTCAACAAAGTTGACCTCATCAACTATCTGCTGAATTAAACCTACATAACCCATAGAGAAACTTTTTAATATTTTACTGACTCCTATACAATCAGTACTGTTTTTCTCTGGCATCAGCAGTCTAGTCCCTCTACCTAGAATGCCCTTATTACCACTGTCAGCCCATTAACACGCATTTATTCATCCTTTATAGCCCAGTGCTGGTGACATCTCCAGTTTTCTCTGACTTCCCTATGCTGGGTTAAGTGCCTCAAATCTATCAAATCATTCCATTCATCCTTCTAATAGTAGCCTTATTACATCATTTTGCAATTATCTGTTTCCATTTGTGCCCCATATTGAAATATGAAATCCTTTAATCTCAGGGACCATAACTTACACTTCTCATTGCAACCCACTACATTGGAGATGCTCCATAAATGTAAAATTGAACTGAATCTCTATAGGTAGCATAGTATCTTTTTTTAGAGTCTGTATGCATGGAGACACATTTAAGAAGCCCATGGTAATATTTTTCAACTACTAAAGTTTATCTGGTACCAGATGATAAATAAATAAATTGAAATTTCATTTCACTCAGTGAAGAAAGGATCTTTAAAATTCCATTCATCTCTAGAATTCTAGAAGTTGGAACAGATAACTTCCAATAACATAGTAAGGTAAGCTAGTTGCATCCCCTCTTCAAAACATAAAAATGCTAGATCAAAAAATATATATAAAAAGTATCTAATACTTAACCAAGGTTGAAAGAAAGAAGCAAATCCCTTTCTGTCAGAAATGAAGAGAAACTGAAAGCCACAACCATTTGGCCCCTAGAATATCAGACATCGATATAGATTCTAGGAACTGGAGTTTTAACATGAATTAGGAATAGAAGACACAACCTTGAGACTTCTGGGTAAGGAATTGCAATTAAGACTACTTTACAAAGTGGTATTCTCAAAGAAATTTGCTTCTTGAATGACTAGCAACAACTTCCTACACATCAGGGAAGCTACAGAGGAGTTTGTCGTCAGCCTGGTATTCTAGGTAAAGGAAAACAAATCTGTTGTAGACAGATATGTTCAATGGAAAGGCTAGGACAACTTCCCAAATTGGAACAGGCATTAGGGCATGTGTTCATCTGACTATTTAAAAATAGAAACATGGAATTATATAAACTTTTGGGAATCCTAGATGGTATCAGATCTTAAATCTACTCCTATGTTTTCCCCCTCCAAAAAGTTACACCAAAAAAAGTATTTCTTTGGAGATTAATATCAAAAATATGCTATGGCTTCCCAAGAAGATCTTTGCAATAGTCACATCCAATGAAATCCACTAGGAGAAAAGACTACTCTCATAAGACTGTTGTAGGATTGGTAGATAATTTTTTCTAATAGGTTCATAAATAGTAATCCCATTGTTATACATACTGGCTTTAAATATATTTATTATTAATCAAATAACCAAGAAACCTTGATAAACAGTCATTAAGCCAAAAAGTAAAACAAAATGATAATAGTCATGATAAATTTTTGTTTAGGTGTTCAGAAGGGTCTCAAGACCAAAGACTCTTCATTACTACCAACTTAGATTTTATTTAGAAAACTAGGGAAGAGTTACAAACCTTAACCACATAGCACTTGACATTTAGCATATGTAATTGCACACATGCAAACTTTAGGTTTTGTAATCCAGTTATATCTCATACATTTACACATTGTAAATAAGGAATAAAGAAGTCAGCCATATAGTAAAAAGTTGCTTGTATTTATGTATTTCCTGAGTAACTTTCCTGTTGTTAATGTTTTATGATAGATGCTTGTCACATGAAGACTAAATTTGGATCTTGGCAAATTCAGTATTCTGTATATTGTGATATTCATAGCTTCTACTGTAACTTTCAGGCCTAATGTCTCCTCTTGGATTGACATTTTTTTAATATCCTTTTTTGCCCCTTTCAAAGGGCCCGTTTTTTTTATTTGCATTGTCTGTGGCATTTCAATAATACTTTTCTGTTCCAGTGCCCATTGTGTCCAATAAACAGTGCATGGATGGGTACCAAAGCATTGTTTTGCCCATATTCCTGGATATTATATATAATTACTCTGATGGTGAGGGTTAAAACACTGTCTTATCTTGTCTTAAGACTAATCTTGGAGTTATAACAAATATATTTAAGGCATTAGATCAGATTATAAATATTGCTTCCTGAAAGAGTCAACATATGAAAATATTAGTCTTTATATATTATGTGACTTTTTGAAAAAACAGTACATGGTGTGTACATTCTGATTAAAGACTATAATAGACTGACCACTAATTAAAGCATTAAAACCTGAGACAGTCCATATAGAGGAGATTTAATTTTCTAATTAAACCTATTTTGACTGTATTTAATTTTCTCTTAAATATATTGGCATATTTTTCAGTCCTTAATGGTAGAAGAGTTTAGTATTTTAAATCCAGGAGAGTTGAATACCCCCCTCTCTTCCCAATTCCATATTCAGGGACCTCACAGTGGTAGCTTAAAATCAGCCATGGAGTATTTACACCATGGAAATCAATAAACATCACACATCAGGACTTTCTGTTTCTTTCTTAGATTTTGGAAAGCTGGCCAAAAACATTTACCAGCATACAACTGGTTTTAAGACTCTTAGGATCATTATATTAGTCTATAGATTACAAATCATGAAAGTAAAATGAATTTTAAAGCTCTTCCATCCAAACAGGTCATTTTTCAAAATTATAAGAAAAGTGAAAAGATTTTGCAAAGATCATGTAGCTAGTAAAAGGCTAATCCCAAATTACAATTTTGCTTTCCTGATTCCTAGTCCATTTCCACCACATCCAGATAGAGAAAGTAAAAGAAATTATTTTCAATTCATTTCACATTTTTATTGCAGGCCAACTTTGGGTCAGGTCTGTCTTATATTATTTGTGAGATGCAAAAATGGAGCAATGAAAATGATTACATGATCTCTTCACCTCCAGATAACCCAGAAAAACATCCCTGGTAGAGAACCATATTGTCTCTACAGTAAAATCTTTGATATACAGGGACCAAAGTTGACTTTTGACCTTTGTATCTATGTCTTAGCCAGGGACCAGGCTAGAAGGCTTGGAAACACCCTTATCGCAGCTTCTCAGTCATGTGTGGAAAGCCAGGGAGGAGAAAGTGGGGGAAGGGGAGAACTAGTTTCTAGGTCTCTTAACCATAAAACAGAAGAAATAGAGGTCACTGGCAATCCTGATAATTTGTAACTTGTCAGATAGCATATACATGTCTTTTCTAAAATTATCTTTAAGATATTAATAATCCCTGGTACCATGCATTGATCACTATGGGTTCCATATAGGATCATTAAGCAAGTGAGGAATATGACTGCTGGATTGTGGTCAAATGGCACAGAGGGCAGTTTGCATAGTGATGTGCAACCAAGAAGGGAAATCTTACTTCTTAGAAATAGATAGTAGGAATTTCAAAAACCCCTGCACTCATACACTCTCTCTCCTTAATTATATATGGCAATACAAAATGACTGGGCAAAACATCTGACTAAATGCAGTGCCTAGTGTGACCATTTTAACTCCTTATTCTGAGCCTCTTCCCTCTTTGCAAAGGTCTTAGGAGTTTCTTGTTGTCATGAAAGTATTGTCTGTCCTTGTCCCCCACCTGCCCTAGCATGACTGCTCTACAGAGGCCATCCTGAGATTTGCCTTGGGATGAAAGCCGACCCTAAGCAACTGCCATAAACAGGCAGAATCCATTTCCAAGGATTTATCCACTTTTACCTCTGTGCAGGAAAAAAATATATTATACAATATTGATTCATAGCTAGGAAGTTAGTTTGGGTTATTTACTTTCCCAAATGAGTCTGATTTGGTGATTTGGACTAGAGTTAAAAAGTTTTCATCCCTGCACCAGACTACTACAACTCAATAACTGTACAGTCCCCCTAAATTGCAGTTTATCTGTGTTTAATTTGAAACAAGACTTTTTTTTCCCATATCAACAAGACATTGTTAGGTAGTCATTTTGATTTATGCCATGATTTTTCATTAAAGAGGGATGTGAAGGAGTGTTTTCCAGGTTACAAGGTAATTTTTAAATGCCCCTCCCCCCCTTTTACAAACACAAACCTTAAACTGATTAAGTTTAATAGTATCCCTGGTTATAGAGAACAAATTCAGATTTCAGAAATAAATATACTAGAAACATTTATCACTCTTTTAAAAAGACAAAAAAGTTGAAGCCTCTATGATGGCTACGGATGAACCTAATATTTTACAGAACCCATTGGACATGAAATGTGCTGACTGGGCATTTAAAACATATCCCAAAATATGTTTAACCTGTAAATCATACATATTTGTTAAACTGTGCATATGTAATTGAATGAAATAAAAAGGAAATGATTTTAATAAATAATTTAAATCTATCCCACTCACTTGAATATAAATTCTGGAAATGTCATTTTAACATGAATCTTATGCTGCAATATAATATCTATTTAAAATTTCAGTGGGGAATTATATAACTTATATAAAGCAAGATATTATATACTTGTACAGAAACTACTCCATAAGATGACAATAGCTAAGGCAGAAGCTGACTACATTAAGTACCCTATAATAATTAATTGTATGACATTCTGAAATGAATTTAAAAGTGCCCCTTTTGATTAAGTGAAGTAATACTAAAATTCATATTGAAGTTCATTATTGTCAGCCAAATTAATTCTGTTAAATCAAAAAGAATAAAATTAATGAAGAAATTAATTGTAATTATTTAGCCCTTTAATTAGCTTATCCTGCCCAGGACATTAACTGAACCTTTTAAAAAGCTGCTAGGCATTAACTGTAAAGCCTGATTGAAATTTCTTGTGTGTTTATTATGGAGTGTGTACTTTATTACTTATCATCAAGAACAAAATGATTATTTTTAGGGTCTGAACACAATGCTAAATTAAATATCACCTACAGGTTAGTTGTACAAAAATAACCAAGCGAAAACAGTACATTGTAAAGGGGTCCCACAGACAATTCTGAAGGTTGTCACTCCAAACAATACCCTCTACCTGATAGATTGTGTCTCCAGGTCATGATGTTTTTATTACTCCATGAGAGCTATCTCTAGGGCAGGTGAAGTCTTAAACTCCTCCATGATTCCTTTCCCCTCAAAAGGCAAGAGTGTTTTTTGTTTATCCAGATCTTGGAAGGCTGGAATGAGGAAGAACTTTGCGCTGGGGTTTCAGGTTGGCTGGCATTTGTTTAGTGTTCATGGCTGAGTGAGGGGTTGAACTTTCTCAAGGATCTTCCATTTCACAACACTAAGTACCCTTAAGCCCACCTGAATTATGGTAAATCCCGCTTCTTGCAGTACTATTTAGGAAGCACAACCCTCCCCTGTGGTCTGAAGAATGGCTGACTACAGAGCAGCTCCTCCAGAACACCAGAGTCAGAAATTAACCTGCAGACATCTAGAGAATAAGAAATAAGTTTCATTTTCCCCACACCATCATGTTCAATTGTCATCCAAAAACCATGCTGAGTAATTACAATACACATTTCAGAAAGAGGAGAGAGAAGGGACGGTTAGTGCTTTCCTCTCTCTTAAAAAACCAGTAATTAGAGACAGCAGCATGAAGAGGAAGAAACCAAAGATCATTCTGGATCCTCCTGGCCTCCCCAAGGTTACTCCAGCCTGTCCCTAGGCAATTCCCACACGGATTCTCTAAGACTCGGTTCCTCACCTGTGAAAGAGGGATAATAGCAAAAATCCAGTCTGTCTCCCAAGATGACATTGATGCCTATGGGAAAGCATTCTGTAAATGGAAAAGTGCTATTCAGGTGTAGTATTTTATAATTTTTATGAAAGTCAGACCTGTTCTGTAAAACTAGCTAGCCAAAATTTTGACGGATTGCATTGTTTCTAAGTAGAAATTTTGACACAACAAACAACTAATCCTACAATCTGTATTTTGATCCTATTATACAACATAAACAAAAGGGAAGACTTCATGAGTACTGTCAAGACTAAATGCTACACGCTTGCTACTGTTTGAGGAAATTAAAAGCAACCATTTCTGCTAAATTAATGAATTCTGTCTAATAGCCTTTCTGATTTCTCTTTGTTTTACACAACACCCTTCCCCTAACCCAGATTTATCAACTTAAAAACAAATCCTTTTACAATAATCTAAATTCTCTCCATAAAATCTGGCAGTTTCAGCTTTGCCAGTGAAGCATCTGCACCTAGATGGCAGAGATTAACTATGTTTCAATTCCCCTCCTTCCTTCAGTTTTATCTCCCTCTCCCTTGCAGCTCTCTCCCGGACTTCAAAGCAGCTTTGTGGTTTGCCTTGCAGAAAATCAATGGTTGGGAGATGAAAAGCAGCTCTTGTTTATCTCTGCCTGCTGAAGGTCACTCTACTCAGTAGCATTTGTGTGAGATCCGCAGCCATTTTCTCTTGCATAGGGGAGAAGTGAATTGATTACACACACAGAAGCCATTATAAGGAGAGAATGGTACCCATTTTAAAGGGGTAGGATCAGATCCAAACATGAATATATTAAAAAGAATCAGTGGAGTGTTGAAATACTGGTATGAAGTATAAATTAAGAGGTTTTTATTGAATGTGACCCTGATTTTTTTTTTAAAAGCTATTTCTGAATTTGTTATGGGGTACAAACTATATAGTTTATCAAATTCTCTAATGACTACCTGAGAAGTTATTTGAATTTAACAGACCTTAGGATTATGAGCAATAAGGAGCATTGATAAATTAGTGTGGGTGTCTAATTCTCCCAAGCTAAGCAGAAGCATCATTTCCCTGTGGCCAGAGTTGTTGCCTTTGCTTCCTCAGGTTGGTGTTATATAAAGATGATGTCACACTCTAAGCCCACTCTGTCAAATGCATTGTTTAGCTCTCACTGTTCTTTACAGTCCAATGACATGTCTTGAACAAGTATTGGGAGAAGAGACCTGAAAAGCACATAAATCCCCCAATGCCTTCAAGTCAAAAGTGTCCTTTCCTGGGGTCCCACGGCATATGACTTGGGCTTCTACATAAACATTTAGTTCGTTCTGCATCAATGATGTAATTAGTGGGTTGTATCAAGGAGTAAAGTCTTGGTAATATTTTGTGGTATTAAAGCCAGGGATCTAAAAATTCTTGCCAGTCACCCTGACACATTTCCAAGTGAAATTTATATACCAAGAACAACTACAAGTGGAGAACAAAGTACCATTTTATTATTACTTGGGCCAGGGACCACTTCACCCCAATTCAGAGCTTTTGTAAACCTGGGTTAAAGCGCAGAGCTTAGGCTCAAAGCCTACTGGGTATTTTCTATGCCCCAAGCCAGACTCTAAATCTGGGAATCCTATTTTCTGGTTTATCACACAGTATAAGAACTAAAACTAAAGACCAACAAGGTTAAGTGTGCACGTAAAAAGATAAGAACAAAAAAAAGTTGGCCAGGTAACAAAAGGAGTCTTGATTCAGCCTACCAATCATACCACTTGCAGTGGAAGAAAGGCAAGAAAGAACTTTTCAAAATGCAATAACCCTGCCCATCAGTAAGTATGCCCACGGTTCCCCTCCACCCCCCCAAAAAAACTGTTCTGGAACCAGACCAATCAGATTATCATTGCTTCCTTTTGTGGGGAGAAACGAGGAATGGTTGGGAAGAGGAACAGGCAGTGTAAGAGTGGTTCTAATGCCCTACATACACCATTCACCCCCCTCTCTAGATTTCTTTGAGGGCAAAACAGCAGCATTTTCATTTTGGAATTTCCTATAGAAACTAGTACTCTGTCAGCCCAAAAGTAGGCCCTCAAAACATGTATTTCCAGTGAAGGCAGGAAGTGAAACCTTGTTTCCTACTTTAAAAACATCCACCAACAATGATTGATTAAGTACCAGAGAGGTTCCTGCCCCCTGGCATACGCAGTGGGTGATATTAAAGAAACAGAACACAGGCCCGCTTATAAGGCCTGGCACATACAAAGGAATTAGAAAAGAGAACAAAAAAGGAACTGTGGGCACGGGCTAAAAATGTATTATGTATTTAGCAAGCTGGACCTGGTCCTTCCCTGCCACCCAGGACTGTCCCTAAAATGACACTTCACAAGAGGAAAGGCTTTAGAGCTTTAGATTCAGACCTTTGCCACTTACTGGATGTGTGACCTTGGGCAAATTTGTTTTGCCTCCCTCAGTCTCAGTTTCCTTATATGAGATCGATTAATATCTGCTTTGCAGGCTTGGTGTGATGAGTAAAGAAGAAAACAGTTATAAGGCAAACAGTACTTTGGACATGGAGCACATAAAAGTAGAGGTAGCTGTTTTTATACTACTTATTATTAACCCAGCAGAGGAGAATTTTTCACCTTATTATGAGTTCACCCTTAAAAGCAATGCAAATCTTGTAACTTCATGCTTGAGATCTTTTTCCATTCATTATGTCGGAATTAACTAGTCAAGCCAAAAACAGAACTAAGGTTTGCAGTGAGCATGATGGAGAGTCAGAAAGGAGGGAGATGGAATTTACCCTAAAATGAGGGCTCTGAGTTCAAACAGTAATGAGCTGGGCATTGCAGAATTCCATGCTAACTTTCATTTGCTGATCTTTCGGGAAATGGCACCTCTTTACTAGGGTTATTTGCCAGACACCCCAAGAGCCATCAGGCATCTGCCTGCTCAAAGAAAGACCCTGCAGTGGCCAGCAGCTGCTGCTACCCAACTGAATCTTTACCGAAACAATCTACCCTAATACTGTGAGGAGCTGTGCAATTCTGCCCTGTTATGCTGCCTCGCTACTCCTGACTTCTTAATTGTAAAAGATCCTATTTTGAGTCAGTTGTGTGGAGCAGCAAGCTGAAATTCCCTTTTAGCCTCTGGCTATTGTCAACAAGTTCCCTTGCCCTGCCTAAAAGTGGTTCTTGTCCTTAACGTGCATCCATTTCCTACAAGTGCAGCGCGTTCATTCTGCTGCAGGTGGTGACAGCACGTCTTCCCAGGAACCTCAGCAGGGGAATTTTATCTTGATGCATGGATTGGTACATAATTTTGGTGCCGCTGAGCACAAAAGTACCATGATAAATCTTTCCTCTGCTGTTTAATTATTGATATAGTAATAAGTTAGTTATTTTAACTCTCTGAGCATTCATGGGCTCAGATAAGAGGGAAGAGATTTTATTTCACGACAGTGCAGCACCCTTTCTATTTCTACTCTAGTCTAAGTGTATAACTGCCCAAAAAATAAACAATTCTTTGTAACACTTTTCTGTGGTGACTTAATTTTCAAAGCTACCTTAAACACGTTTGTTATTACAAACATTCATACTGAATAAAAGAAATGAATTAGTACTTAGCAAGGTATTTATCCTCTGTAGTGGAAACGATTTATTTTTATTGTTATTGCTCTATATTATTTTCTTAAGCACTGGCAACTTCTTGACCATATAGGAATTTTGCGTCCCTAAGAAGACTTTTAAATGTGTTTAAATGCATTTGTAATGGTTGGAAAAGGTTGCACATTTTGCAGTAGGCTGCTCTAACCAGCCTGCAGTACATAATAGTGGAAGAGTGAGTGCTTTAGAATCACATTAATTTGGATGGGAATGTTAGCTTTTCCACATCCTGGCTGTGTGACTTGGGACATTTAATTTAACCTTTCTGAGCCTCAATTTTCATACCTGTTAAGTGGGTTTAAAAATTGTGTGTGCTGCACAAGGTTGTTGTAAAGATAAATGAGCTAATAACATGTAAGGACTTATCAGAGTGCCTGGCACACAGGAAAGACTCAATAAATGGGGTAGATAATATTATTAATAAGACCAAAGCATGCTCCTGCTGGTGTGTGCTTCATTTAAATTCTCCTGCCTTTAGAATGCAAGCAGGATGCATTTCTTTGGTAGTAGAGATAGCTTCCTTCATTCATGGTATCTACATGCTAGGGGTGGGCTAGAGAATACAAGGAGAATGGAGAAAATTCCAGCCATGCTCTTGAGGAGCTAGAAAATGGCCCAAAGGAGGCAAGTCAAGTACAGCAAGAAAGTAGAAAGCATGCCTGGGTTTACTGGGGTGGTCAGAGAAACCATTCTACTGAGACCTAATAAGGAGCAGGAGTTTTCCCCTTCAGGGTAGGAGAGGAAGGCACCACAAGCAGAGGATAAAGAATGCACAACAGCAAGGGAAGAGTGAGGAAAGTGAGGAAACGAGGTAGTAGGGAACGAATGAAGGAGCAACTTACCCACCCCCAACGCTTCCCAGGCTGGTGCAAGCACAAATGGAGACCATTCCCCGGCACCATGCATGCAGAGCATCTGGGAGTCCAGTTACCTGGAGGGGGACTTTGGTGGGGGGAGAGAGGCAAACTCAAGTTGAGCACATACTCCAAGGCCAGAGGAGGACTTGGGAGGGGCCGGTGTTTATCATGGAGTAGGACTACACAAGAGGCTCCAGTTGTCCCCTTGCAGGCAATACTGGGTGGGTCTTTGTCTGCCGTATATTGGACTTTTGTTCTATTTTGTAGTGTTGCTCAGACGTGAGTCACTCCTGAAGTACTTTCATGATTTCTGCTCTATTCACACACTATCAAGTATTTACTTAATATTTTTCTCTAAATGAACTCACATTTCTAACTTAGCCACATCCTAAGCAATAACTATAAAATCTCACATTTAATGTTTTAGTTATATTTTTCTGATACACATTTATGTGGATATGTAAACTGTTAAAATTTTTTAAATGTTTATCCAAATACTACCCAAGATCATCTCACATTTATATGTGATACTCATACTACACTTGAGGTAACTCCTTTCTGAAGGCAATAGGGAACCACTGAATAATTCTGATGAGCACCATCACTTGATCAATATTTAAATGTTAGCCAAGTCACTCTGGTAGCAGATATGAGGGGTGATTGGAGGAAGAAGTCCAATAAGGCTTCCATCATGATGTGGCATGGAGGGCAAGTGCCTGAACAAGAAGAAGAACAATTAATGGAAGTGGAAGATAGGAGATATTAAGGACATCGAATTTTAAAAACTGATATTTTTAATGGCTATGCATGTGCTGAGAGGGCAGAAAGATAGAGAAATCCAAGCTGGTTCCCTGGTTTTAGGTTCCACCAGGAAGCAGTGCTGACTGAGACATGGAGTGGTCAGAAGAGATGCAGATCTTGGGTTCAGCTCTGGGGTTGAATTGCCTGGTGGAAACCCAAATGGAGTTGTTTGGAAAAAAGTTGAATAAGTGAGTCAAGGGCTTGGGGTAGCAACCTGGCCTGAAAATATAGGTTTGGGAGTCATCAGCACATTTGTAGTGGTTGTAGAGATAGATGTCAATGATATTGGCTGAGGAGTATGTAGTATGAGACAAGAAGGCTGAATATGGAACCCTGAACCCTAATTAAGGATGGGCAGAGAAAGATAGGAAAGAGATGGATGGGTCAGAGACAGAGAAAAGGAACCAAGAGATCACTGAAACAAGAGCCCAGAGTTTATTTCAGCTAGGAAAGAATGGTTAGGAGTGTCAAATGCTGCTGGAAGGTCAAGTAATATAAGGAATTAAGAAATGTCTGTCTGATCAACTTAGATGGTAGCTCCTCAGAGAGGCCTTCTTTGAGGTACTATTCAATTACCTCATCTCTCCCCCATTATTTTTCAAAGCACTTACCCCAATTTGTAATTATATATATATATATTCAAGTTAATTTGTTTAAAAATCTGTCCCCCAAGTGGAATGTAAATTGCATGTGAGCAGGGACCAAATCTCTTTCGTTTACTTCTATATCCTCAGTGCTAGCTCGGGATCTGACATGTAGTGGGTACTCAGTAAATACATGAGAGTAATTTCAGTGAAGTGGAATCCAGGTTGCAGTGCGTTGAGGAGTAAACTGGAAGTGAGAAAATGGAGAAAGAGTGAGAAGACAAATGGTTTCTAGAAACTTGACCATGAAAGAAAAAAGAGAGAGGGCAGAAGGTAGAGGAAGACATAAGGTTAAAGCAGAAGCTTTTAATTTTTTGTAAGTTTTTAGGATTGAAGAGACGTAAATCTGTTTATACTATGAAAAAATGAATTTTGCAGAGCAGAAGTTACATGGGAGGAAGGATGGGATCCAGAGCCAGGGGGGAATGGATTAGCCATGCATGAAGGGAGAGTTCTTCTGTGGATAGCAGTAGGGGAGAGAGCAGTGAAAATGGCTCCAAATCTGGATAAACATAGATTGAGAGAAAGAACTGAAAGAAATTATACCCTATATCTACTTAGGGTATGTGGTAGATTGAATTATGTACTTGCTCAAAAGACATTCTTAATCTTAATTCTTATTCCTGTGGGTGAAAACCCATTTGTAGATAGGACCTTTGAAGATGCATTTTTGGTTAAGGTGTGGCTCAACTGAATCAGGGTGGGCCTTAATCCAAATTATTGCAGTTCTGTAGAAGCAGAAAAAATTTGACACAATCAAAAAAGGCCACACAGGAAGAAGCCAGAAGTCAACCGAGACAGGAAGAGCAGACACAAGGAGAGAGAGATCCCCACGTGACAGGCAGCAGAGATGTGGGCCAAGGAACCCCAAGGATTGTGGCAAGCAAGTATGCTACAAACTTTGGGGAGAAAGCATGGTCTTGTGGACCCCTTACTTTTGGACTTCTAACTTTTCAAACTGTGAGCCAATAAATTCCTGTTGTTAAGCCAGCCCATTGTGTGGTATTTTTCAGAGCAGCCTGGCAAACTTAGATGAATAGGGGAAGGAGCCAGCTAGAAGGTAGGCTTCATGAGAGCAGGCAATTTTTCTGCTTTTCACTCCTGAATCCACAGCACCTAGAAAAGTACCTAGCATGTAAATTTGTTGAATGAATGAACAAATGTCAGTCATCAATTGCCACATAACAACCTTTTGCACCCAAAGGGGAGGAGGAAACTTAGTGGCTTAAGACAACAATTTATTATTTATCCCACTTCTGTGGATTGCCCAGGCAATCCTCTACTTGACGTGGTGACAACTGGAGTTCTGGAAGGTACTGGCTAAAATTAACTACTGTCAGGTGGGTAGTAATTGATGCTGGCTGCTGACGAGGAGCTCAGCTGAGGATGATGGCTGGACTCTTGTTCCCTTCCATGTGAGCCTCTTCATAAGGCTGCCCAGATTAGAGGCTGGCTTCCAACAAGGGAGTGTTCCAAGCAGCAAATACCTTCTAGAACCATCTTGATGAGGATGAAGACCATACAAATGGCAGAGCGGAGGCCTGAAAGAATGACTCCTGATAGAGCGGCGGAAGATGGCGTCGGTTTAGGTGGGCACTCACCATTTCTCTCACGTAAGACGGCTGATTGGGGACAGAATCCTGCCCAGGTGGTCTCTTCCGGGAGCCTGCAGAGAGACAGCCTTGGGGACATTGATCTGGAGGGAGCTTGACAGTGAGGTGGACTGCCCAATATAAAATCGTAAGATTTTTCCCCAGCTAGAAATCATGGACGCAGATGGCTAAGTCCCACCCTCCCGGCAACCCGGTGAAAGGGAGCATTCTCTGAGAGTTGGAGGGTTCTGGCAAAGGGTGAGAGGGGTTTTTCTATTGGTTTGGCTGCCTGGACCCCCTTGCAACTTTTGGGGAGCAAACCAGCCAGCTAGAAGTGGTGCTGGGCTGAGGGGAGAGGCGAATTTGCTGAGGAAGCCTGATTTATCTGACAGCCCTGGGACACAGAGGCTTGGCTCAGGAGGGGGCGGAGCCAGCCAATTTTATAATTCCTTGCTGAGCGTCAGAGTCTCAGCTCCCCTGGCGGGGCCAGGCATTGGGAAGTGTTTGATAAATTTTCACGAGCCTATTTAGGGTGTCCTGGGTGGAGAGGGTGGTCCAGAAAAGGCCTTCTTTTGGGTCCCTTATTTCTTCAAAAAAAAATTTTTTTTAACTTAATCACTACAATCTGCCTCAAAACCTGCAGAGAGAAGGCTGTAGGGTAATTGATTGATGAACACAGGCTAAGAGACTCCACAAGGGCCCAAGCAGGAATGCTGTTCTTCCTTAGCTTTGTTTGACTGCATGCTTTTGTGTTTGTTTGGTTTTTCTTTGTTTGTTT
>JAQZBX010038100.1:0-23536 GCA_029593785.1 Cabassous unicinctus | reverse complement strand
TTAAAGGTTAACAGCCTTCCCCAGAGGGGAGAGAATGTATAGATGGTATTGTAAACTATAATTTTTCCAAAGCAGTAAACATTCTTGGTAAATGTTCTTCCTACAAGAATAGTGAAAACATCACCAGACCTCATACGTAGCTTCACATGACCCTAGCAGAAGCTCTGTTCTCATATTTTATAGGATATCCTTGTACTGAAATCCCTTATATCACCCTTCTTTGCTCTGTCTCTTTGTGGAGCGCTATCTTCATTCTCTGATCAGCCACCATTGGAGACGTTCTCCTATTCATAAGTCCCAATAAAGCTTATGTCTAATTCAAAAAAAAAAAAAAAACAAAAAAAAAAAACTTGCTGCCATTTTAGACTTCAGAATCTTCTAAAGATTTGATTTCTTCTTTTGAAGAGCAGAATAATAAAAAATTCTCTACTACTTACTGACTTTGATCTACTCATTACTTTAAAAGGAAAGAATGTATATTGGTTCAGATTCCGTTTGTATGATACATTTGCACTATATTTAATTTTTTCTCAAACTAAAAGTGATATGTATTTATATGGTATCATAGTTTCCAAGCTGCTAAAACAAGTATCATACAATGGGTTGGTTTAAATAATGGGAATTTATTGGTTCATGGTTTTGAGACTATGAGAAGTACAAAATCGAGGTGTCAGCAAAGTGATGCTTTCTTCTTGAAGATTGTGGAGGTCTGGGGACGGTTCCTGGCAAGACTTGAATTCTTGGCTCTTCTGTCACATGGCAATGCACAGGATGGCATCTTATTTCCTCCCTTCTGGGTTCTGTTGACTTCCAGCTTCTTCCCGTGGCTTTCTCCCTCAGTGTCTGCATTTCATTCTGCTTATAGAGGACTCCATTAATCCAGAGTAAAGACCACCTGATTCATTTGGCCACACCTTTAACTAAAAATAACATCTTTAAAATGTCTTAATTACAATGGGTTCACACCCATAGGAATGTGCATAAGATTAAGAACATGTGTTTTCTGGGGTATATAATTTAATCTACCACATATAGGATGTATGCAAGGTAAAGAAAAATATAAAGAGGAAATTAAGTTCATGTGACATTTCTGAATCAAATAAAATCCTTTGCAAATATATCCCTTTCAAATATGTTATCATTGTTATCGGAGAATTGTGGTTTCATAAATACTGCACTACTAAGAGTTTAGGGAGATAAATATATATTTTTATTTGACAAGAGTAATTATGAATGGATACTCCTCAGAAGAGGAGATGAGTGGAATAGAATGTGTCTAACATTGCAGTGAATATATCTACATGGTATGACTTTTAGTCCAGAATTAATTTAAGGCAATTACCACCAAATCATGTTAGAATGGGTTGAAAATGACATTTATTTATTATACTGAAATTTGTAGAAAAATTAATGTTCTTGCAAATCTCCCCAAATTATTTTTGTTTTATAAAAATTTTTATTTCAAAACTTAAGGAAAAAATAATATTTTTCCCCAATAAAACGAATGCTTTGAATCTTCTTTTCCATTGGGTGTTAATTAGGGTCTAATTAGGAAAACAGAAACCCTTTATGTATTTAAAATCAATGGAATTTAAAGTAGGCAATTGTTTACACTGATACTGGAAAACTGACAATCCTACTGGCACCATGAAGGCATGCAAAGATTAGCAACAGCAGAGTCACTATTATTCATAGGCTGCAGGGACCCGCCTATATCTGGAGGATGTTGAAGGCATGCAAAAGATAGATCTGCTGCCACAGATACTACTAAGTCAAAAGGTAGGAGTGAGAAATAGCCTGGCTTTTCTCTTACTCTCACAATCCTATATCCCAACAGCATCCCCCATTGGCTTTACCCAGCTAGAAATCAGCTGACATGGGAGGTGGGGAAAAGCAGCCTGTAAAGATATACAGAGCACAAGGGACAAGTCAGAAAGGAAAAGATTAATGATAGTCTAATATAGAAATAAAACTAAATATAGTAGTAAACGTCTTCTTGATTTCAATCTAAAGTAGACAATTTTATTAAGGCTTTAAAAATAAAAGACCTTCTGAGCATTTGTCAAAACATATTTATTAAGCATTTGCCATGTATTCCATTGTCCTTCACATCGTACAGAAAAATGTCAACAAATGTAATTGCCATCTTCAAAAAAGTGTATTGTTAATGTTTCTAAAATATAAACAGAATTGAGAAACTAGCATTTTCCTTTTATTATTTTTGGTACTTTTCATGACTTTTATTATGCTAAGAAGAAGGGCTTAAATGAGTTGGAGAACAAAAGGTAAACTGCCTTTCCCTTCCCTGCCTGGAACTCTTCACTCCTTTAACTTGGCAATCTGGCAATTGTGCATCAAGGAAGGTAGACAATTAAATAATAACAATCCATATTTACGTATAAGATTGCTCAAAAGAGTATTTTTTACAATAGTGGAAAATTGAAAACAATATAAATGCTATGGGTAAAAGTTAAATAAAATAGTGTATAGTCATCCATAAGTTATAAAGAAAAATGTGTTTCTGAAGAACATGAAATTGCACAGCAAGTGCTCTTAATATAAAATTATGTGAAAAAGAGAAGGATACCCAATTATACTAGCACATAGTCTATCTAAAATTATACTGATAAGTACATGCGAGTTTATGGTCATACAAATATAAATATGTACTTACATACATTTTTAAATCATAAAATCAAAACATAAGTATGACATGCCTTTTTTTAAAGAAAAACACAAAAAGGATAACATGCCTTTTTTGATGATAACCACCAAAATGACAAGGAATTTTCAGCCAGAGATTGATGAACTAAGGAGATCCTTTCAAAGGAGATACCAAAATGTCTGAGCTTGTTTCTTTTTACAATTGAAAAAAATGAAAACTGTCTAGACTATCTGAGGGTATGTTAAAAACATCTTGTAAACTCTAAAGCTCTACAAAAAATCTGCTGCTTACATTATTATTTTAGTGCATGATGTCAGGATACCACAAACAAGCTCAAAGCTCATAAATTTTTTACTGCTTTTCAAGGTTTAAAAAATAATTCAAAACAAAAATATACCTGATATTTCTCAGTTTTTCTCTTTATTTCATCTGAATATTGAGCCATAGGAGGGCTTCATATTCTGTTGCTTTATACCAGTTTTAAATGTGTTTAGAACACATGAAAATACTGATCCCGTTCTCTTTTTTGGCTGAACACATCTAAGCAGGAGAGTAGCCCATTCACGTTTCCTGTTAGACAAGAATATGTGGAAAGATGCTTACAGTAGATAGGAGATATGTAACACATTTTTCCATAACTAAAATATATTAAAAACCTAGTTTGATAGTAAAAGTAAAATGAATATGAGCTAATAAAAAAACATCTTAATACCATCTCTTGTGCATTAGATATGGCACATGTTTTATGGAAAGAACAAGAAAAGATGAGTCTCTATATAATCTGATGGCTTATATAGTTAAAGAATTTACAACCTAATAAAGAACTTCATGAAATAAGATTCATGGTAGGAAATAGCTAGATGAGCTAAAGAAAATGCTATTCAATTATAAGGTTTTAAGTAAAAATATATGGGCCTTAATTTATATGACTGGGGGCCTCATTAGGAGAGGAAACTTGGCTGCAATCAGAGAAGCCAAAAGTCAGGGAGAAAGCATGGCCTGTTAAGACCTTGATATTGGACTTTTAGCCTTCAAAACTCTGCAACCATAAATGCTTGTTTCAACCAACCCATTGTGGGGTATTTGTCATAGTAGCTCTGGCAAACTAAGACAATAAGCATTAGAATTTTCTAGAACTATGTTCCAACCTAAACAATTCTGCTCCCTATACAACTGAGGCAAAGCTGGTAGTTGGGTGGTGGGGGAGTTGTAGGAGAGGTGTGCAGAGAAGCAGTTACTTGAGACCCTCCAGCTGTGCACATAAGTGGCAAGTACTCTAGTGAGTAACATGCCTGGAGAGACAGTGAGCTCCATTGCATTTCCCTTAAAAAAAAAAAACTCTAAGAAAGTTAACTATTGTTCTTCGTGCACCATTATTGGGTGCAGAGATCATGCTTTGATGAGGATGTTAATATAACATTGAGCAGGGTTGGCCTAATTGGGTCAGTAGAGGCCACTGATTCACACATTTACATAGAAGCTTCAGGGTTCTGATATTTTCTATTAAATTTTTTCTCTCTCTCACCAATAACTTTCAAATAACTATGTGGTAGTTACTTTAATGTATTGAGGCAGGAGAATATATACTGCTCCTAGCTGCGTTTGTTAAATTCAAGCTAGGTCTACTAAATATTGCTAAAACATATATTGAAATAGGTTATAGAGGTATTTTTGTTTGCTTGTTTATCTTTGATATGGGACTCTTTTTTTTTCTTAAATTGTTGACTAATTTCATGAAACAATCAGTCAATTCACTGAAACAACCCATTCTATGAAATTGAATATTCCACTTTTATGTATTTGACAATTCCCATAAATATCTTGAAAGTTAGGTCCTTATTTATATAAATTGGAGAAAATGATGCTTTCTGCATATTTCTCCGAGGTACTCGAGGTAGGAATGAGAGTGTCTTTAGAGCACTTGGAGCTCCCCAAGGAGAGGCACAATATAATTTCAAATTACTATTCCATTATGATTTATCTTTGGTTTATGTAAACAGTTTACTGTTAGAATTTTCCTTGCAGAACCCTTTTATATTGCTGAAGTGCATTATCCATGATGTTTATTTCAAACCCTTGCTCATAAAGGGCCTGAGGCTACAGAGTATATAACTCACAACTGCATTAGGAGCAACTATTATCTTCTAGTACTACTTTGTCCTTTCTAAGTGACTTCTGTATAGCAAGCAGCTTACCCAAGGGGCAAGTGAAAAACAACACAAGAAAGATAATTACTAATCTCATGAAGGCAATGGTAGATGAATCCAGCTAGTGTTGTGAAAAACATGGAGGCAAAATGTCAAGCTCTATAGTCCCTGGCCTTACTTGAAAGGAGCCTGGATTACGAGGTCCCTCTTGCAGCCCCTCTTTCTGTTAGCCCTCCAGAAGCTACTATTCTCCTAGTCAAATGGGTTCCACAACCAAGTCATACTTACTGATCTCTCCCTTTCAGGGCTATGAATAAAATCATTTCTACTGAATGAATCTAGTGCTCTGGTTCTGCCATCTCAGTTTTCAGCACTATTATCTTAGATCAGAGTCATTTACCTTATCTTACCTAGAATATTCCAACTGTCACCCGGCTGGTTTCCTAAATCTAGACTCTCCTCTACTTCTAACTTATCCAGCAAACTTGTTTCTGACTGATGTCCCTTTGATACAGTTTTCAGGATTAGATACCCCTGCCTAAATTTCGAGAGCCTCTAAGAATTGGGCAAAGACATTACAATGCAGCAGTTAAAGACATTGGGGTAGAAGCCAAATCTTATTGCTGTTCTTTACTAGCTGTAGAGTTGTTGTGAAAATTGCTGCTCTAAGTCTCAGTCCCCTCATCTAGAAAATGAGAGAAATCAGACTAACCTGTCAGGGTGGTTGTTAGGAACAAAAGAAAAAATGTAGACAAAGCATCAAGCCCAATGCCCATAACTCAGTTAGTCTTTAATAAGTGGTATTTGCTGTTGTTACAAAATTTAGCATCATTCTAGTCATGAAAATCCACAATAATAATAATAATATCAATACTAGGAAACATTTCTAAATCCTGGGTCTAAGTGTGAGTACTTTACATATGTTAACACATCTAATTCTCAAAATAATCCCATAAAGTAGATCTATGTCCATTTTACCCACAATGGAAATGTGGCACAGAATAACTCCATAATGCACAAGGTTGCCCAAGTAATTTGAGGAGCTGGGAATCAAATTCAGGTGACTCTGACTCCAGAGCCTGGGTCCGTAGTCCTGCTTCACTGGTTCCCTAAGCCAATCTCCTTGCCATTCCCACCCTTCAATGTGTGGGGTGCTATTTCTCTTTTGAGAAATTTTCTATTTTGAAATTCCCTCCCTTACCTCTCTGACTCTGTAAATCTTACTCATTTTTCATGCTCCACTTCAAGACTCCCTTTTTCAAGAAAATTTTTCTGTGGTATTACACTTCTTACTAATTTATGTTTCTCTGAAATCTTATAATCCTTAGAACCCGTGTTACATGATTTAATTATACACTGCACCATGCTGTTTGTTGGTTTCTCATATGTACTTATTATTATTTTTTCCCATGTGGCTTGCCAACACCTTGAAAGCCTGGACTTCTTTATCCCTTGCAATGGAAAGTACAATGGAAAGTATTGAGTTCATTCAGTAAGTACTAATGAATACATGATGATTATTACATATAATTACATACGTGAATACAAAGTTATATATAATTATATAATATTATATATTAATACCTAATAATCACATAAAATTATCATATACATATCACCTTGCATATATAGTACTTGAAGAAGCATTTTATTCTATATCATTTGAATATGCATGCAATTATTCAAAATTACTTATGTAGGTTTCGATGGGGTCTCAGCTTAATTTTTATATTATAAGGTTGAATGAAAAACAGGTGAGTATGCTGCTGGAGTTCCCTTATAAGTCCAAACTCACATCAAGAGTCTTCCTCAGGGATATCAGATGCTGGGACAAGTGAAAACAAGTTCTCTGACATCTAAGAACACCAAGCTTGATGTATAGACTACGTAGTTATGTCCATTTTTATATAAGACATTTTGAGAACTTACAATTTCCTGTGGAGACAATTTCCTTAAGAGTCATGCATAAGTAGGGCTCTTAGGACCAAGCAATTTCCTCTGACATTTTCTTTAAAATTCCCCATCTTTTCCCTTTTATCAGATGACTCCTCCTTTTGCAGCTTTTGGTGTCGTGCTAAGCACTTCCTGCACCCTCCTTTGTGATTATAGCCTTCAAACACGGGTAGGCAGTTATGAAGTCTACCCTTTCATCAGCACTTGCCCATGTTAGGCATAACTGGTTCTTTTCATCTTGTTTAACTTTTATTGGTGATGATGAACTGCCTATGGAGGCTGGCAATATCTTATTACTTCTCCCTATTATCTGTCCTCTAAAATGGAAATGATTTAAAGTTTAGGTCATTTTGCCAGCTTTTCTGGTTTTCAAATAAATTGTGCTAAATATATCCGTGTTTACTGACAGACCTCCCAGTGTGTTGAAGAGATTGTGATTATCTTTTAATTTAGTACAAAGCAGACAGAGATATCTAAGTTTTTTCCAAATCCAATTCTCTATAAAACATGTTCTTTAAAGTCAATTTTAGTTCTATGTTCCTTCAAATCAAATAAGATCTTCAGATACATGAGCTTGCCTTTATCCTTTATATGGAGGGCAGATATGATTCCAAAGCCATACCACTTCAGTATTCAGTTTATAATAGTCCAAAGGAACTAACTTATGAAATGTGCTCCCAAATGTCTACATAGAAAAGTAGTCTCTTTTTTTTTCAGAGTAGAAAGTACCAGTTTTGTTTTGTTTTTAAGTTAATTTTTATCTACAAATTTTGTACCCCTTGAGCTATAACAGTGAACCTAGAATCTGCTTAGAGGGCCCATATCAGTAAAATCCACCCTGGTCCAACTTTGTGTTCCTTCCACCATTGTCTCACACCCTTTATATCCATTCCCACACATATACCCATGATTTCTATATGTAAAAATTGGGAAAATCATGGAGTTCTTTTGTAGTATAGCACACCTTCTCATGGGTCACACTTTATACTTCACCTTTCAGGGTCTGTTGGGACATCAGTTTAGTTATAGGTCTGAAAGAAATGAGGAGTGTTAGAGGTGCGTCTTGTGAGGAGTTCACAGTGTCTTGCAAGCCAGCTACCTCAGGGCATTCCATTATGGTTTCTTCTGGTGAAAGGGTTAATCTCTTCAGATGGAGGTATGAAGGCTGTTTCCTCAGGGAAAGCAGTTACAGGTTTATCAGACACAGCAGGGTTAATCTCTTCAGAGGAAAGCAGGATAGAGGTTTCCTCAGGGCAGACTGATGGTGGAGTAGCTGACTCCTCAGAGGAGACAGCTACAGGTTTATTTAGCAAAGAGTTCTCAGCAGAATCTATGGGTTCATAAATTCTGAATCTAAGAATCAGGTCTTCAGCTGATTGGATGAGGAGACTTCTCTCATTGCTGAAGGCAAGGTCCTTTGTTGAATGTAGATATAATCAGCCATATATGCAATAAACTAGTTAATGATTTAAAATTTGAAACACACTCATAGTAACTATCAAGCCAGCGCTTGCTTTATCAAACAACTAGATTCCATAACTTAGCCATCTTGACAAATTAAATTAAACATCACAGATTCTATACCCCACAAGCAAAAGCTCCCGTTTCCACTAATCTACTCTCTGTCTCTGTGAATTTGCTATTTCTAGGTATTATATACAAGTGACACCATACAATATTTGTCCCATGTGCTTGCTTATTTCATGCAGAATAATGTTTTCAATTTTCATCCATGTTGCAACATGTCTCAGAACTTCATTTCTTCTTGTGGTAGAATAATATTCCATTGGGTATATGTACCACATTTTGCTTAATCATCCATTTAATTGATGGATATTTGAGTTGTTTCCACATTTTGGCTATTGTCAATAATGCCACTATGAACCATTTTATGATTTAAAGTTTCTCCTCTCCCCTCAGCTTGGGCCATTCCCACTCTGGAAAATCTTTCATTATGAATGCTTATTCGGTTTTGTTCACTTCACTTCTTTCTTCTTTAATGGTGCTCTTATGGCCCATGGGAGTAATAACCAGAGGCAAGAAAGGATTCACGAGGAAGAGCAAAGTCGTACATGCCTGGTACAGTTGTACTGGAGCCTTCTCTGTGGCAGGTGCAGCCTCTGATTCTTTCCTAGGGTATGTTTGAGGATTTCTCAGAGGCTCTTCCTTTGAAACACAATTCCCTTGATGGGACCAAAACTGACCCCAACAGGTTGCTTTGTTCTCCTGGATCACTTCCCTTCCTCTAGGAATGTAGGATGGCAGGTGGGCCATGGTGTCAACTTCCTAACATGAGGCCCTCCTTTACCCCCACAGTAAAGATCCCCTCGGCCTCTGCCCATGGGGTACAGCTTTCCTCCCTTCTCTCTGTGGCCAAGCAAACCACTGCAGCTAATCTTTTGCTTTTTTACTTCTCTTGGTGAGAATCAGGCACTAGTTTCTGCAACTCCCAAACAATTTGGGACATATATAAAGGTATCCAAGAGGTTTTTTCAAACTTCATTCTTATTTAAAGTGAGGGGGAAGCCTATCCTCTGTTTCCTCATGAGGGGCTGAGGGAATAATGCTTTCTCTCCAAAGAAATTCTCCTTACTATCCCTGTGAGCTTTGCTAACTCCCCAGTGCATTATTATTATTTTGCCTTGTGTATACAGTCTGCAGGCGGTCACGATCTAATGGCACCAAACTGATTGCTTAACCTCTCTGGACGTAATAAGGTGACCAGTATGATTTGGTGGTAAAAAGTACAGGCTCTGGAACCTGACAACCTGGCTCTGCCAACAACTTGCTGAAAAAGTTACTTAAACTCTCTGTGTCTCATACTCTAATCTGTAGATGGGGATAATAATAGGCACTATTATTCTACCTCATAGACTAATATACAATAATATGGAGGCTTAATAAATATAATGGTCTCAACACAATGACTGGCATGTAATAAGCACTCAAAAGTTGTTAGCTATCATTTACATTCTCTTTTAAGGTAACTAGTATGTTGTAGTAGAATCTAATACTTACAATATAGTTCTTAGCTTTGGAAGCCTCAGTCCAATTAGATTCAAAGAAAGGATCCCATTTTGACATATTGTTGCTTTAGGTTATTTGTATACTGCACATTTATTATTATGCCTTCCCTACTCCCCAGGTGCTTTGTAGTAGTTTACAATAAAAGACAGATATGTAATAGGGCCCTTCCAATAAGGATAAAAGCCCTAATATATAAACGACACAGGTAGATAATTAGAATTGTAGGTCAATGGAATTTCCTAAAATTGAGCATTAATTTTAAATTTGCACCTAATGGAAGCCATAGTGACAAAAGGAAATATGATGGTATATAGTTCACAACTAACAAAACGAAAATGCTACTTTATTGAGTTACTTTAACTTTTTAAAGTGTTAAATATGCAAGGAGGAATTTTTGTCTATAATACTCCATTTAGAGAGAAAGGGGCAATAAAGATAAGGAAACTGGCTTCAGATGGCCTTTCTTTAATCCAATGTCTTGACTATAACTAAGGACTAATATTCACATATTAATCAAATCTAGGCTTCTCAAACTTTAGTTGTATAAGAATCACCCAGGGATTAAAAGCAGATACCTGGGCCCATCCCCAGCGGTAACAAGGCTGCAGAGGGACCAGGGAGCTGTCTGTGGATCAAACACTGCAATAGCTTCTGATACAAGTATGGTTCAGACCATAATTTCAGATATACTCAACCAAATGTGTCACGACTATTTTGATCTTGGTATAAACCACTCAACAATCATGAACATGACACCACTACACAGATCTCTTTTCAGTGTGTCAGTGTCCCGTTTGAAGAGCCAGATCCCTCTCCACTCTCATAGGCTTTCTGTTGCTTTCAGGTTATTACTTTTTAATGACATATCAAATGCAAAGACAATGATCTACTTATTTAGAGGTGTGGGAAAATGCAGATAATGAGAAAAGATTTCAAACTAATTATAAAGTATTAATATCCATTAGAAAAATATGAACAGATTATGCTAAAAGAAAGTCAAAGAAGAAAAACAGAAATTAACATATTCTGTATACACCTAAAGGAATTGCCAATAAACATATGAAAAGATGTTCAACCTCATTATTAATGAAATAAATGCAGATTATAATAATGAGACATTGCTTTTATCCATCAGATTGGGAAAAGATAAAAGACATTTCATTGCCCTTTCATAATGACAAGAGTATATGGAATAGACAGTTAGAGAGAAAATTGCTGTACTGTCTAATGGGAAATCTAGCAGTGTGTATAAAATTCTAGATGTACTAAAATTTGACTTAACAATTCCACATCTAGGACTTGAACCTAAAGAAAAAATTGACAAGTGTGCAAATATTTTAATTTAATGATCCTCATCAAATTAGTTTATATACTAGAACACAAAAAAAGGCAATTAAATGCCCAGCAATTGGGATTGGTTAAAATGATAATATTCATTAGCAAGGAATGCCATGTAACTATTAAATAATATGATGCATATCTATACAGATATGCCCACAAAATGCTTACAAAAATATTTGTATAAAAAATTATAAAATATTATGCATGACATGATCCCATTTTTCTAAAATAAATCTGATCACATGTGATGGGAAGAAAAATCCTGAGAGGTTTACATCATAATGTTAATAATACATATTTTTAGATAAAATAAAAAGGGATTTTAGATGACTTTTACTTTTACTTTTATGCCTCTATTATTGCCTGACATTTATGTTCAGAAAGTGCAATTATGTATTTAATTTAGGAAATTAAAAAGTTATTAATTATATTTAAAACAAAATGTATATGTATGTGGTTTGTGTAAAACTTAAAATAAATAATCCACAAGCATAATGCTATGGACTTCCAACAGGACAAAAAAAAACTACATGAAAGTTAGGTTTACATTTTCCTTCTATTAACTACTTCCTTAGAGATCCAGTTGTAAAAAACATCTGGGATTTTTAAAAATTCAAAATTAAATGCAAAGACATATTCTGATCTGTACTTTTTAAAGTGTTATATAACTCTCCCAAGAAGGAAACATTTTGATCATTGAGGCACTTTTAATATATTTTCTCCACTGCCTCAGAGATTTTCACTTAAAATAACTCTACCTTCGAATACACAATAACTTTAAAAACACTTTTAAGAATTGAGCTCTTCAAATATTGTAAGGAGAAAAAGCATCAAAAAACAAAACACAGTTCAAAAACACTACTCTCAATTATTTTTCCATCATAGTTTCTTGAAGAGCTGATTTCTGAAGTTCATAGAAAGCTCTTGAACATCAATATCAAATTTTACTTATCTCTTCTAGTGTTTTCTCAACATGAATGATGTTTTGAAGTAAACTCTTACCTTGAAACGATTTGTATTGTTTTGTCTTTGCTTAGCTTATATGCTGCTCCATTTTTTTTAGAAATGATTAGGTCAGTTGGAGATCATGATCATTATCATTATCGAAGTTTCTTGCTTTTGTAGATGGCTTTGCAATTTACAAAGCACTTTCACACACACTGAATCATTTTCATTTTCATTTGTGTCATCCCTGGGAGGTAGGTAGAGTAGGTATCATTTTTTTGTATGAGAAATCTGAGTTACAAAAGGTAAAGCTTTCTGTGTGAGGTCTATTTATCATGATCCTACCTCATTATAATAACAGTGCTTTTCTTGCCTACAGGGTCTTCATGTGGGATTATGTAGTGTATAATTTTTATAAAAGAGGAATATCTTAGTCTCAGAAAATCATGATCAGTAAAGAATCTCTGGGTTCTGATCCTATAGAAGGATGTAAATACCTGGACTCTATGTGTTCCAGAAACTACAGGGTCACTAAAAGTAAACTAAACTTAATTTAAAAATCTTCAGAAAACAGAAATAAAAATTCCAATAATGAGGTATGCAATTCTGAAACTACATTTTAAATAATGAATGATTGATAGTCTCCTGACCAATATTGTTTTTTACATAAATTTCAAAAATTTTTATTTGCAAGACCATGGAGATAATTCATAAAACAGTAATTCAGAAATCATGTGAGGATTATTGACTTTATTGGCTGGAGATTGGTTTTAATCCAAAATTAGCTTCAGTTCCACTCCCCAGTAGATCCAGGACTGTCTAATCTTGTATTCCATAACATGATTTACTCAGCCATCAAAGGCTCCTCTTAAAAAGACATTTGGGTTTGACTATATTTGGAAAGTCTAGCATATAACATTTCTCTCTTAGATATTCATAAGGCATATCTGTATGAGAAAAACATCACTACATAGATTAACATATAAAAAAAATCTCTTCAAAGGGATTACCCAGAGTATTTCAATTCCTCCCCATGAAATCCATTTTCTTAAACAATATCTATTAACATTCCATGGAACAAGAGTACAATTGTTAGATAACTAGCCAATTTTTGTCCCAGAAACTCAAACCACTTTTGAAGTTACTGAGGAAAAAAAAAGCTGCTAACATTTTTGGTGTATCATAAACATGTGATATTCATTTTAAATTGTCCTAGTTTATTAGTTTCACCATGGTTCTCTAAAATTAATATTTGTAGTTGCTTGGGAGTAATGGAGGCTTACATGTATTACTGACCGTTCTAGTTTTACAGCACAGGTGCTGTAACAAATATATCAAGGCCAAGAGGTATAAACCAAAAGAAAAACAAGTATTACCCATTACATAAGAAATAAAAATGTAATCGGTAAACTTTCAGAAATGTTTTTCTCAATTTTGAATTTTTATTTTAAAAAATTAAAATAAATTTAAACTAAAATCCATAAAATCATGACCAGGTTTCTTCCTCCTTATTGGAATGCTTATGAATATTCAATAACAAACACAACTGATTGATAACACTATTCAAAATATTTTATTCTATTGAAACTGATAAAGTACCCCAGAGATTTACCTTGATAAATTAGTTTCTTTTAGCTACAGGATTAAAAAGAACAACAAAAGCAAGAAGTTTAGATGCTCAGTTCAGGCATAACTTATTTTGGATAATTTCTATTTCTGAGAAGTTAATTAACCAGACATATAATACATTATACCTACACACATATACATATATAAATATATCACATTCACATATATCTGTATCCATATCTATCTGATAATGTATAGTTTGTTCATAAAACCACTTAGGAAATAGACTTTTGTTTCTAATAATTTCATGGTATACCCTTAAGTTCTAAAACCCTTTTCAGCTCTTCCCCTTAGTGCTACTCACAGATGTGACAGTCAGCTCATCACCAGCATTAGGCCTGCTGTCACACACACCCTTAAGCTTAAGAGATTAAAAAGAAAATCGAGATGTTTTCCTGACTTCTGTCATACTGACAGGCCAGAATTAAGTGAAACTGAAAAGAACTAAGAAACATTTCTCTAACGTTCTCTCCCTAGGAGAGTGAACGACAGTCATGACGGCAAACACAGATCATGGGAGCAACAAAAAATACAACCTTTGCTGCCGAGCCAATCCTGGAAGTTGCTAAACAGGTAGACAACAAGAGGATGGACTCTTAATTGAAAGCAAGTATTTCTTGGCTAAGAATGTTCCACGCGTTTTCTCCAGAATTTAGAAGTTATAAAGGACTGGAAAATGCAGTCCATTAGAATCACCTACAAAGATCTTTTGTGCATTTGGTCTTAAATAGAACCGGAAATCTCTATTGGAATTCATTCACAACCCTTCATTTAGTGCCTCCTTCACCTGTAGACTACACTGTAAAATTAAAATCACTGTCTTTTGAGATAGCCTGATAAGGCTTCACTATTTTCTCATCATCTAAGCTTTGACAAGTTTCTTAATCTTTCTATGCTTCAGTTTTCTCATCTCTAAATGAGAGAAAATTATACTTATTTCACAGGGTTGTTGTATGGATAAAGGATATATATGTGAAATGCCTAATAAAATTACTGGTTTATAGTAAGCACTTCCTAGTAGATAATATTATTCTATTACTGGTTTTCAAGACCATCACTTTGTTCAAACAGAGTAATATGGAAACATCCTTCCTTCCTGCTATTTGCCATGTGCTTTCACCAATGGATAGTCAGTATGCTTCTCTCTAAATGTTTCTCCCATCTGCTTCCTCCCTTGGTTACCCGTCACCATGGCCAAACTTCCTAGAGGTAATTTTCAGCTGGACTAGAATCAAACATATCTTTATTTCTGGGGATGCCTGGTTGCCTGGCCTTTACTGTGGCCTGATTACAACAGTGAGATTTATGATGTGCTGGTGAAAGCCCAAAACTCACTTACCTGCCCCAAGGGCCAGACGGTTCACTGATGGTTTTCATCCAGCATAACAAGTTAGACAACCTGGCTTGACTAGTGACCAGAAGGATATAACATAGTCCACTGATAACTTCTACCTTGAGCTCTCCTGAAGCTAAAATTTATCATAGCCCTCTTGAGGTTGAATGTGAAGGCAAAGCACATGTGTGTGTGAATAAGGGCCATGGGCAGTTTGCAACTGGATGTCTCTCAGACCTCCAGGGCATGCCGGGACTCTCTTTCTCGGGCCACACTATATCCTTTGTATTAAAACAAATATGTGAGTATACTCTGTGGAGTCTTGTGAGTCCTTTCAAATATCCACAATTGTGAAAATTTTTGCACTATCCTAATCTCTTTCCTAGATTAATAAAATAGCGTCCCCAATGATTTCTGTATCTTGTTTGCCTCCTCACCCTCCATTCTCAGAGTCGCTGCTAATTTTCTGCTTAAAATAAAAATTGAATCAGAACATCACTAAAAAATTACATCAATGGCTTTTCATTGCCTATAGGATACTTAACAACCTTATGGGCATGGTGTACAAGGCCCTTCTTAAAATGGTACAAGTCAGGCGCACCTCTATACATGCCCCTCTTTTGTATCTTATATGTGTGATCCCATCAATAATCTGACAAGTGCTTTGACAGCTCAGAGCTGTTGTCCAGGATGTTTCCTCTACCTGGAAACCTCTCACACTGTTTTATTCTGACAATATATCAAATAGAGTACAACTACCAGCTTCTTACATAAGTTTGCTCTAAACACCCTCCCCACCCCCAGATTCCAACTCTCCACACCTATAAGGATGTCCTTATCTGCATTACATGGCACCCAGGCCCCTATTGTAGCATGTAACTTATTCAGTTACGTGTGCAGACTCTGGAATCAGAGTGTATGAACAAGTCCCAACTCTACCAATTACTGACTGTATGGTTATAGACTTGCTCATCTTCTCTGCCTCAGTTTCCTCAGTTGTAAAATGGCAATAATATTAGTACCTATTTCATAAGTTTTGAAATTTATGAGGGAATATACTTAGTATAGTGTCTGGCAAATCACGAGTACTAAATGAACATTAATTATTATCATAACTACATTTTAATATTTGTGTCTTATTCCTAATTAATATTAGTTACCTTTTAAGAGTAGGTGAAACATCTTAAATATCTGAGTATCCTCAGTTTCTAGCACAGTATGCTTTGTACAAAGCAAGCCCTTTTTATTCTTGTTGAACAGAATAGAGCTATGAACAATTTCACAATATTGATTTATAATACACCATCACTGCATCTGTAATATATCTGAGCATTAGGGGAGATTTTGACCCATGCAGAGTAAATTGCTTGTCATAATAATACATCTTCTAGAAGGCTCTATATTCTTGAGCATGTAGCTGACATGCATGCACTTCATTTAACTGCTTGTACTCTTGTCTCCAACATCTAACTCACAACTAAGTTATTGAAAACAAAATTTTTAAAAAATTCTCCTCTCTTTCTTCTTTTCCTTCTTCCTTTCCTTCCTTTCCTTGCACAAATGTTTATTTAGTGACAACTATACACAAGCACTGGGGCTCAGAATTGAATTAGACATCAGTGATGCCGTCTAGGGTCTCATGTTCTCTGGGAAAGCAGAGACAAGCAAATCCCTGTCTCGATACTCTCTGAAGTGCAGTGTGAAAGCAGTGTGCAGGGGATGCTACATTTGCACAGAAGTGGGATCAGGGCTGACTTCTAGTGGATGTTGTGGTGGCTAGAACTAGAGCAGATTTGGTTAAAGGCAGATTACAATGGGATAAAGAATGAATAGGGAGACAAAGAAGAGGAGAGGAGGCAAGATGGCATCAGTTTAGGTGGGCACTCACTATCTCTCTCCCAGAGGACGACTGATTGGGGACAGGATCCTGCCCGAGTGGTCTGCTCTGGGAGCCCACAGAGTGAGAACCTTGGGGACATCGATCTGGAGGGAGCTGGACGGCGAGATGGATTGTTCAAGATAAAATCATGAGTTTTTCCCCAGCTGGAAATCATGGACGTGGATGCCTAAGACCCAACCTCAGGGCAAAGAGCTAGGGTGAGCCCTGACTCCCATTGGCAACCCGGTGAAAGGGAGCATTCTCGGAGAGTGGGAGGGTTCTGGCAGAGGGTGGAGAGGGGTTTCCTTTCTGTGGGTTTGGCTGCCTGGACCCCCTTGCAGCTTTGGGGAACAAACCAGCTGGCTTGAAGTGGAGCCAGGCTGAGGGGAGAGGTGAATCTGCTGAGGAAGTCTGATTTACCTAACCTCCCTGGGATACAGAGGATTGGCTTGGGAGGGGGCGGAGTCAGCCAATGTTATAGTTCCACGCTGAGGAGTATCAGAGTTTAGGCTCCCCTATGGGGGTCAGGCAGTGGGAAGTGTTTGATAAGTTTCCATGAGCCTATTTAGGGTCCCCTCGGCAGAGGGGGTGGTCTAGAAGAGGCCTTCTTTTGGGTCCCTTCTTTCTCCAAAAATAAAAAAAAAAGTTTTAAAAAAGGTTACTTAAAAAAAATTTAACTTAGTTTAATTGCTAAAATCTGCCTCAAAACATGCAGATAGAAGGCAGCATGGTAATTGATTGATGAGCACAGGCAGTCTGAGAGGCTCCACAAGGGCCCAAGAAGGAACGCTGTTCTTCCTTAGCTTTGTTTGATTGCTTGCTTTTGTGATTGTTTGGTTTTTCTTTGTTGGTTTGTTTGTTTCTTGCTTTTCTTTCCCCTTTCCTCCCCCAACCCCCTTTTTTAAATTAGGTGCTGCTAGCTTGTTTCTTCCTTGCTGTGCTGCTTCTTCCTTGATTTCCCATTCTCTGTGTATATTGATTTTGTCTATCAATACTATCTCTTTTCCTTCCTTCGTCTTTCTACCTTCTGCTTTCTGTTGTAGTTGTTACATTCCACTTTTTTCATTAGTCCTCAACTTCGTGGGTGTCGATTTCTATCTTGTCTATTCTTTTTTCTTTTTTTTATTATTATTAATTTTTTTCCTTTCAGGCCTTTCTTAACTCTTTCTCTCTTTCCTCATCATTCTGGCCTTTTAAACCATTCTATATGTTTTCCTCTATTTGGTTTCCCATTCCATTGTAGGTACTCTACTTTTTTTCCCCTATTACTCTACACTACCTACATGAGTTAAATATTCATTTTACTCAGTCTTATATGGCCCATCTTCTAACTTTTATCAATATTACTATGATCCTTTTGCCTTTCTTACCTCTTTTGATTCCTCTGGCCCTAATCTTTTTCCTTCAAGGGAACATAGAAAAAAGTAAGGATATAAAACAAGAAGAACAAAGTGTCTAAGAGAAAACTTAACACACACACAGAACCACCAGCTAAATAAAACTCTAGAGCAGAGAGAGAAGCCAATCAACTGAATAAACCCATAAAGATAAGATGATGACCAGAGGGCAACAAAAAATTACAAACCATACTGAGAAACAGGAAGACATGGACCAGTCCAATGAACAAACTGAAAACCAGGAAGAGATGCAGAACATCTAAGAACTTATCAAAGCTGTCCAAACAAATATCATGGAACAACTTAATAAAGTGAAGGAAGAGATTAAAAATATTAAGAAGATACTGGGAGAACATACTGAAGAAATTGTAAACATACAGAAAAAGATAACGGATATGATGGTGATGAATGGCACAATCCAAGAAATCAAAAAGAAGCTGGATTCACATAACAGCAGATTTGAACAAGCAGAAGAAAGAATTAGTGATGTGGAAGACAATATATCTGAAATCAAACAGATAAAAGAACAGATAGATAAAAAGACAGGAAAAATCCAGCAGGGACTTAGGGATTTAACTGACAACACAAAACACACAAACATACGCATCATAGGCATCCCAGAAGGAGAAGAGAAGGGAAAGGGAACAGAAGGAGTATTGAAGATAATAATGACTGAAAACTTCCCAACCCTATTGACGGAGATGGGTGTACATGTCCAGGAAGCACAGCACACCCCAAACAGTATAAATCCCAACAGGCCTATTCTAAGACATATAATTATCGAAATGTCCAATGCTCAAGACAAAGAGAAAATATTCAAGGCAGCAAGAGGAAAGAGAACCATCACATAAAAGGGAAGCACAATAAGATTAAGTGCTGATTACTCATCTGAAACCATGGAGGAAAGAAGGCAGTGGTATGACATAGTCAAGGTACTAAAAGAAAAAAACTTCCAGCCACAAATTCTCTATTCAGCAAAGCTGGCATTCAAAAATGATGGAGAGTTCAAAATATTAACAGATAAACAGAAATTAAGAGAGTATGCCAATAAGAAATCTGCACTTCAAAAAATACTAAAGGAAGTTTGACAGGTTGAAAGGAAAAAACAGGAGAGAGAGTTGGAAGAGAGTGTAAGAACAACTAAAAAGACAAAAAGAGAAATAAAAACAACATATGACATACATAAACCCAAAGAAAATATAGCTGACATAAAAAATTCATTGAGAGAAATAACACTGACTATTAATAGATTAAACTCACCACACATGAGACACAGATTGGCAGAATGGATAAGAAAATATGACCCATCTCTATGCTGTCTACAACAAACCCACCTTAGACTCAGGGATTCACGGAAGCTGAAAGTGAATGGCTAGAAAACAACTTTACAGGCAAACAATAAACAAAAAAGGGCAGGAGTAGCTATCCTAATATCAGATAATATAGAATTTAAATGCAAAACTATTGTAAGAGACTAAGATGGACACTATATATTAGTAAAAGGAGTAATCTTTCAACAAGAGAGAACAATCATAAACATCTATGCACCTAATCAGGGGGCCTCAAAATACATGAGGCAAACACTGGAAAAACTAAGTAGAAAAATAGAAGCCTGTACAATTATAGTGGGGGACTCTAATACACCATTATCACCATTAGACAGAACATCTACACAGAGAAACAGTAAAGAAACAAAAACTCTGAATAATACATTAGAGGACCTGGACCTAATGGACATATACAGAATGCTACACCCAAATACAGCAGGATATACATTCTTCTCGAGTGCACATGGATCACACTCCAAGATACACCACATGCTAGGACACAGAACAACTTTCAATGAATTCAGAAAGATTGAGATTATACAAAGTAATTTCTCTGACCACAATGGAATGAAATTTGAAATCACTAAGGGCCAGAGAAACAGATAAGGCACAAAAATATGGAAGTTAAACAACACACTCTTAGACAAACAGTTGGTCAAAGCTGTACTGAGAGGGATATTCATAGCCATAAATGCATATATTAAAAAAGAAAAAAGAGCTAAAATTGAAGACCTAACTGCACACTTGGAGGAATTGGAAAAACAATAACAAACTAACCCCAAAGGAAGTAGAAAGAAGGAAATAACAAATATTAGAACAGAACTAAATGAAATCGAAAATAAGAAAGCACTAGAAAAAATAAAGAAAACCAAAAGCTGGTTCTTCAAGAAGATCAATAAAATTGACAAACCCTTAGCCAGACTAACAAAGAAAGAGAGAGAGCAGATGCAAATACACAATATAAGGAATCAGCAAGGGGATATCACTACTCACCCCACAGAAATAAAGAGTATCATAAGAGGATACTTTGAAAAATTATATGCCAACTAGAATGATAATTTAGAGGAAATGGGCAAATTCTCAGAAACTCACAAAAAGCCTACATTGATGAAAGAAGAAATTGATGAACTCAATAGACCAATTACAAGTAAAGAGATAGACTTTACTTTTTTTTACAAAAAGCTCCCAACTAAGAAGAGCCCAGGACCAGATGGATTCAGAGCTGAATTCTACCAAACATACCAGAAAGAGCTAACACCAATCCTTCTTAAGCTCTTCCAAAAAATAGAAGTAGAAAGAACATTGCCTAACTCATTCTATGATGCCAACATTATCCTAATACCAAAGCCAAACAAGATACCACAAGAAAGGAAAATTAAAAACCAATTTCTCTAATGAACCTAGATGCTAAAATCCTCAACAAAATACATGCTAATAACATTCAACAACATATCAAAAGAATTATACACCATGACCAAGTGGCTTTCATCCCAGGTATGCAAGGATGGTTCAACATAAGAAAATCAATCAATGTAATATACCACATAAACAGATTGAAAGAAAAATTCACATGATCATCTCTATAGATGCAGAAAAAGCATTCGACAATATACAGTACCCTTTCCTGATAAAAACACTGTAAAAGATAGCAATAGAAGGAAACTTTCTGAACATGATAAAGGGTATATATGAAAAACCTAAAGCTAATATCATATTCAATGGTGAAGTTCTAAAAGCCTTCCCTCTGAGATTGGGAACAGGACAAGGATGCCCACTATCACCACTCCTATTTAATATTGTTTTAGAAGCACTTGCTCAAGCACTGAGGCAAGAAAAAGATAAAAAAGGCATCCAAATTGGAAAAGAAGAAGTAAAAATCATTATTTGCAGATGACATGATCCTATACATAGAAAGCCCCGGGAAATCTACAACAAAGCTTCTAGAACTTATAAAGGAGTTCAGTAACGCCGCAGGCTATAAGATCAATGCACAAAAATCAGTAGAAGTTTGTACACCAATAATGAACAATCTGAGGAGGAAATCAAGGGAAAAAAAACATTTACAATAGTAACTAAAAGAATCAAATACCTAGGAATAAATTTAACTAAAGATGTAAAGGACTTATATACAGAAAACTATGCAAAGACTGTTAAAGGAAATCAAAGAAGACTTAAATAAATGGAAGAATATTCCCTGTCATGGATAGGAAGACTAAACATCATCAAAATGTCTATCCTAACCAAACTAATCTACAGATTTAATGCAATCCCAATGAAAATCAACACCATTTTTTAAGGAACTGGAAAAACAAACTACAAAATTTATTTGGAAGGGTAAGAGGGCCCAAATCACCAAAGACATATTGAAAAAGAAAAATGAAGTTGGAGATATCACACTACCTGTCTTTAAAACATACTATAAAGCTACAGTGGTCAAAACTGCATGGTATTGGCACAAGGATAGACATATAGACCAATGGAAGCGAATTGAGAGTTCTGATATAAATCCTTGCATATACAATCATCTGATATTCGACAAGGCCACCAAGCCCACTCAGTTGGGAGAGAATGGCCTCTTTAAAAAGTGGTGCTTAGAGAACTGGATATCTATATTCAAAGTAATGAGAGAGGAACACCATCTCATAACTTATACAAAAATCAACTCAAGATGGATCAAAGATCTAAATATAAGAGCCAAGACTATAAGGACCTTGCAAGAGAATGTAAGGAGGCATATACAGGACCTTGCAGTAGGAAATGGTTTCAGGAACTTCACACCCAAAGCACAAGCAGAAAAAGAAAAATAGATAAATGGGATCTCATCAAAATTAAAAACTTTTGCACCTCAAAGAACATTATCAAGAAAGTAAAAATGCAGCCTACTCAATGGCAGAAAATATTTGGCAACCATATATCTGATAGGAGCCTAATATCTTGCATATATAAAGAAACCCTACACTTTGAAAATAAAGACAAACAACCCGTTTAAAAAATGCTCAAATGACCTGAAAAGACACTTATCCAAGGAAGAAATTCAAATGGCTAAAAAGCACATGAAAAAATGCTCGTCATCGCAAGCTATTAGGGAAATGCAAATCAAAACTACAATGAGATACCATCTTACAACCATCAGAATGGCGGCTATTAAAAAAACAGCAGACTATAAGTGTTGGAGAGGATGTGGAAGAATGGGATCCCTCATCCACTGCTGGTGGATTGTGGAATGGTCCAGCCACTGTGGAGGACAGTTTGGCCATTCCTCAAAAAACTAACTATAGATCCTCCGTATGATCCAGCGATTCCATTGCTGGGTATATACCCAGAAGAATTGAAAGCAAAGACACGAACAGATATATGCACACCAATGTTCATAGTGGCATTGTTCACTATTGCCAAAAGTTGAAATCAACCCAGGTGCCCATCAACAGATGAATGGATAAACAAAATGTGGTACATAAATACAATGGAATATTACTCAGCTGTAATAAGGAATAAAGTGCTAACACATGGAATAACATGGAAGACCTTATGTTGAGTGAAGCAAGCCAGGCATTGAAGGATGAACAGTATATGACCTCACTGATTTGAATTGAGGAAAGTGAACAGTCTCTGAGAACCATTGTCTGAAAGATACGTTAACAAGGGAGAGAAAGAGAAGAATAGGTTGTAAGCCATCACCCATATGGACATATTCTATGGTAAAGTGATAGAGTACAGTCACATATTGAAGGATAGGACAGGCGGATAGTGATATTACTGGGTTTGGTGGTGCAGGGTTGACAGGTGGGTAGATTAGGAAGGGCAGGGTAGAATACCCAGGGCGTGTAACTATGAATCTTTTTTTTTTTTTAAGATTTATTTATTTATTTATCCCCCCCTTGCTGCTTGTGTT
>JAQZBX010038099.1:0-23531 GCA_029593785.1 Cabassous unicinctus | reverse complement strand
TCAATAGCTTTGATGTAGGTATAACAATTAATCCAAAAATTGTTTTGGTGAATGAAATTTGACTCCCTGGAAAGCCCCATTCCTCCCTTCTTAAAACATACCCATAATGGCTGTGATATTATACTGCGGCAATTAAAAAGAAATCCCATATCAAGCTTTTCAAGTTTCTCTTACTCTTAACAATGTCTTGGTAATACTGTTTTGATGTCTTGCCCTTACTGCAAGCATTGCATTTGATGAAGCACACCTTAAAGAGTAATATTTTAAAATGATTTTGTTTATTTATTGCTAAAACATCTGAAAAGAGAAAAAAATCTCCCTAATACTTCACTACTTAATATTGTAAATATTTCTTTCCTTTTAAACTCCCTTCCATTTTTTCTTGTGAATATCTATGTTAGTTGAAAAGATAAAGGAATGGATGACTGAACCCAACAGAGACATGATCTTTCCTTTATAATCATGATTTCTTCTTCCCTCCCACACAACCCAATAAAGGAAATAAAAAAAAATAAGAAAAAAAAATAAGAAAAATAATAAGAAAATAATAAGAAATAAGAAAAAAAAAAAAAAAAAAAAAAAAAAAAAAAAAAAAAAAAAAAAAAAAAAAAAAAAGAAAGAAATATGCTATACCCTCAAAGTAACCTGTTCCAATTATGCCTTAGAAGAGCCAAAATCTGTGTTCCTGCAATTTCCACCATGGATCATACTTTAATTTCTAGGATCCATCCAGCGTTAAATCTAGCTCACCTACCTGACAGTTCTCAAAGTGTTTGGCAACAGTTATGATAGTAATAGCTAATATTAATTGAACAAGGTAAAACACAAGTATTATTTGAAACTCTGTATTTGTTAACTCAGTTAATCTTGGTAATGACTCAGGAAATGTATGTTATTATTACACCCATTTTACCGAGGAGGACATGGAGACACAGGAGGGTAAATGCATTGTTCACTACTGCCCTCCTGGGCAGGAGTGAGGCAGGAGTGAGGCTGATGTTTGCAGTCAAGCCTCTAGATTCAGAGCCTGCACTTTCCCCTCCCTTCTGAGTCTTTTGCCAAGAGAAACATCACTGGTTTTTCTTACAACATGTTTTCATCCCCTCCTTATCCTATTGCTACTATCAGTTTTTTTCCTGTGTAATTTGAAGTCAATAGTAGAAAGAATATTCCAGCTGTTTTGTGACCCACTTGAAGTTGAGTGGCCGTCTCACTTCTGTTCACATGTTACTACAGCTAGGGCCCAGGGGGCTTTGTAACCAGTTAAGTCAAAATGTTATTTTTGTAGTTTTAAACCCATACATTTGACAAAGCTTCTCATATGCCATTAAATCAAATTTCCTTCACTCTAACCATCCAATATCAAGTTCATGATTCACATGCTTAAGCCGTTTGGCAGGGTGGGGGTAGGGGGCTCATCTCCCAGCTGTCCCACCCTGTCTGGTGTCTTGCACAAGCCATCCAGAATGAACTGTAGTTCCTTAAGTGTGTCCTGTTGGAGCAGGAATCAATAAATACTCCCGGAAGAGGTAATGGAGCAACAGGGTTTGGAAAAGATGTACATAAAATTTCTCTGGCAGACAACTGTGCATGGGAAGGGAAGGGGAGTATTTTAAACAAATGGCAGAGCCATTCAAAGTCATGGTGGTGGGAACCACATGAGAGTTTAAAAGAACTGTGAGCTGTTCAGTGGTACCTGAGCAAGAAATGGTGTTGAGGTAACCAGACTATGGAGGGCCTTGGATACTACTCTAAGACTCCAGCCTATGGTGTAATCAGGTAAAGGCATGTTAAGATGTGAAAAAAAGAGATAAAAGATAATTAAAAAAAAAAAAGATAAAATCCTGACTTTGATACAGGTATGAAAATGAACATATGATAAAGATTTTATTTAATTCATTCAATAAGGGGAAACCAGGAAGATGTTATAACAGATTCAAGAGAGAATCCAAAGAATGAATTCATTTGTAGATCAGGGATATTGAAAGGAATATACAGATAGAGGTACAAGCGCTTTCTCCACAGTTTGAGAAGGAAGACAATTGAAACTTCCTAGAAAGGACAGACAGTCAAGACAGACTTTGTCTATAGATGGGCATTTGTTGCTATCAATTATCTACAACTGATAGTTGTAAACTACTGCCCTTAGAGTCAGAATCAGATAAGGGAGAAAAGTTCTCTATAAGCAATATAGTTTTCCATCAAAGTAAAGTTTTTTCTCTACTGATACGTATTCTGGAAATTTTCTTTTCTTTTTTTTAAAGGAATGATTTCAAGTGACTTTATTTATTTATTTACTTATTTATTTATATTTTGCTCATCATCTATTTTTGTTTTCTTTAGGAGGCATGGAGAACCAAACCCGGGACTCCCCCATGTGGAAGGTGGGCACTCAACTGCTTGAACCCCATCGGTTCCCCTGGAAAGTTTCTTTTGTCCCCTGAAGAATAGAACCAAGGGGAACTGAATGGGTTTTGCTTTATTGTAGAGGACCTTTTCAAACTATCCGTTAATTAACATATTTGTTTTGTGTGGAAGAAAGCATACTAAACAAGGGAAAGGTGAAAGAATTTTTCAAATTGTTGTATTCCTGACTGTACCCCCTTCCTCAGTTACATGGTACCTTAGTTTGCCAGGTTGTGTGACAAATACCAAAGGGGGGGGGGTTGGCTGAAACAACATGCATTTGTTGTCTCACAGTTTTGAGGCTAGAAAAACTTATAAGTCAAGATATTGTCAAGGTTTGCTTTCTCTCAGAGTCTGTAGCATTCTGGTGCTGGCTGCTGGCAAACCTAGGGGTTCCTTGGCTTGTCTCTCTCTCCCTCCCATTTCCTTTCTTCTGTTCTTCCTGCTTCTGCTGACTTCCAGCCTTTTCCTGTGTGAACTTCTCCAATTTCTGGCTTCTGGTTTGTTCTCTTTTAAGGCCACCAGTAATACGAATGAAGACCCACCTCTTCCAGTAGGGCACATCATAACTAAAAATACCTTCTGGAGGTCCTATTTGCAATGGGTTCGTGCTCACAGGAAGGGGAACTAAGATGAATAACAAGTCTACATTGGGGTACCTAATTCACTATAATTCTCCACACGGCATGAGGGGGAACAGGGACACTTCCATTCAACCACTGCAGGTTACTTTATTCCTTGTTTCCATCCTAATCAGTAAGAATGATTTGGAGTCCAGTCAAGCAAACCTTGGAATTTTTTTTATTTCTTTAATAATGATGAAAAATTTTATTATCTGACAAACAAAAGAGTGACATTCAGTAGTTGATAAGTATGGAAGATCATACAGGGAAAGAGAGGTAAAAATTAAGAAGAAATAGAAAAAGACACAATGGTTGCTATCTCAAATGCTGTTGAATTTTCTTTTGATCTAGAGAAGGAAAATTTTCATTCCTCTACTAATTTTCTGCACTCTTGGATAGTTTCACTTTCATTTGTTAATAGCACAAATCATGCATAAACTTGTCTCATTTTGCTAACAGTGTAGCTTAAAGGCATAGTTTAAAATTGGATGCCTATTCTTTACATGATTTGCCTTAGAAAGTTCCAAAATGTGTTTAAAATACAAAGGTTTCTCTTTGAAGCTATGATTAACTACATACTATACCTTTGGATGAAGCTAGAGTTCTGATCAATATTTAATAATGATTTCATGGTAAGTGGGTGGGTGTGCTCATTAGAACAGTGAGGGAAGGATGCATTTTAATGGAGAATTAGCAAATGTAGCTCAAGGGCAGGGGATATTTGCTTTAGAGATTTTGTAATTTAATAACATATCTTAAATATAGCATTCCATGCATTTCTTTTAAATGACAAATTGTGTACTAGATCTAAAAGTGTTACAATTATTATGATGGATGTGATCTGAGATGAGGTCTAAACAGCTTAAATAAATTAACATTGTGAAAACATGACTCAAAACAATTTGGAATGTCTTCAGCTTTTAATTCATTCAGACACAAGATATATTTCCTGCATTCTTAGATTCAATAGTGTAAGTTAAAATTCTAAAATTTTAAGTAAAACTTTTGGTAAGACTTCTGCTTTTTTTCCTCCCTTCTTTTCCATGGGTTAATGTGCTCAAATTCTCCATCCCCTTGGTTACAAATTCAACCTTGGGACAATCTTCTCAGATCTACAGGTGATCTCCACTGATCAAAAAAAATTTAGTAATAACTATTATGATACAGTCATAAATTGTAAGAGCAAGCTTGACCAGTCACTACTGTACAATACTGTACAACATAACACCATGTGTTGATTAAACAAAAGTTGACTGGAAAATTCATACTCCAAGTTATATCGCGAAGTGAGGGAGAGGGAATAAGACGGTTGAGAACCTTTATTTGCATTTGTTTATTTGTTGTTGAGTACAATCTAGCTAGAATCATGGATTCTGAAAGGTAAAAGGAAAATATGTTCTATAGAAAGCAAATTTTCTCTGAGGAGTAATGAGAAATAAAATGGATCCTCATGCCAAGATGGAGACCGTTTGAGGGGAGGCAAGCTGATTGCTGAAGGCTTCAGCAGACTTTCTTCTCTTTATCTAAAAGGGTCCTGAGAGTGGACGTTCCTGTGGGACATTTCAAGCAACCTACCGTCACAGCCAACAGTGTGATCTGAACCGGCGGGGTCTAAATAGATTATGGTATCATATTTGCATCTGTAAGTGTATTTGTGTGTGTGTGTGTGTGTGTGTGTGTGTGTGTGTGTGTGAGAGAGAGAGAGAGAGAGAGAGAGAGAGAGAGAGAAAACCTATGAATGAAAGCTCATGTTCATAAATCCATCAAAAATTCAAATTCTGTGTTCCTATTTGCTTTGTTTTGAACATCCTTTTATATGTCTTTCATATATAGAAATAACCATCAACTCTTTGACAGGTTTCCCTGTTAGGGATTCAGGAGGAAGTAAGAGAACTGAACTGTCAACATAACCTACTATCCCCCCAGCCAGCAACTTGGTTTTGTCCAAGAAAATATTAGTGGTGTTCCAAGAAAAAAAATCTATTCAGGTAATAAATTTTCTATGACTTATATATATATTTATGCACAATTCTTTTTCTTCTTATGTGTTATTGTACCTTTAAGAAACGGTGTTGAATGTGCCCCAGGAATCCAGGTAGTTGCTTGCGATCTGATGCAAAAACACAGGGTCTCTGGTGCATCTGCTCATTGATGAGAATGCTGTCTTGTGATTTTTTATTTGATGATTTCTGGTCAAGGGCCCACACTTTGTCATGCTTTCAGAATGTAGTTTTGATAATTTTAAAACAAAATCTAGTGGTTTTTAAGTTGACTGACTCAAGTGTGTATGTTTGGATATTATTGTAACTTTTGGATTTTAAAGACATGAGGAAATGAGCTGTTCAAGGTGAAACACTTAATGATACTTGGAGTATTATAATTTAAGTATTACAGAATTTAGCAAATGTGCAGTTTGCTTGTGACTTCTTGCAGCAAACTGCACAGGAAAATCTGTAGGGAACCAGATTTTCATAGCATTTTGCAGAGAAAACAAAATATAGCAGTGGACTTCTTTTGTACCTCATATGGGGATCTGATTCAGTAACACTAAAGTTCCTAACTTTAAAGGTATTCACATACATACACACACACAGCATACAGTAATAGTGAAAACACTATTAGTATTTTTAAATGCTGAAATTTATAATTGTGAAATGAAAGACAGTCTGCTTTATCATTTGTTTTATTTCTCTTGTTCTTATTAAAATAAAAATGATTAAATTGCTTTAATTTTCTGTATTTGTTTTGTCAAAGTAAAAAGTTAAAGTATATAAATTAAATTTCTAGTAGCAATTAATTCATATTTGAGAACATATTTATAATCTAAACATACGTATCTCCCAAGATCTGGTGATCTGTTATTTTTAGTTATTTTATTTATAAGCAATGTTATTTTAGTTAACATACATATATGTTATTTTCTTTATAATCAAATAACTTTAGGAAGAGCTACATAGCTAGTCTCTGTTGATGTAAAAATTTTAAGGGCCTTCTGGGCACTAGGAAGATGGTGTGATATATAGGGATGAGTCAGGCTTTGGGATTAGGTGGGCTGTGGTTCAAACCCCAATTCTGCCACTCAAGAGCTATGTGATCCAGGAGAATCACAATCTTCTGGAGCCCCAGTTTCCTTGTCTGTGAAATGGGGATAAATACATTAGCACAGCGGAGTTGAGGGAGAATACTTTGAATGAGTTGGAAGTCGATGTTATCAATTTACATGAACACCTCATTTTCACTGGACCGGCGGCTGGAGATGGAAACAAACTGATAAAGTCCTTTTTATTTCATTTGATTGAAAAGAATAGCCAGAGGAGTAAAGGAATGTCTTGAGGAGAAAAATGACTTGGAACTTCTCCCAGGCATAGGCAGGCCAATTTCAGGTTGTATATATGTTATTAAAATAAAATTTTAAATGAAAAAAAAACAACAACATAGGACCATACAATACAACCAGTGAGTACTATTGTAAAGGACGGACTATAATTAATAGTGCAATTATAAAAATGTTCTTTCACTAATTATAGTAAATGTACCACACTAATGCAAGGTGTTAATAATAGGGTGGTATATGGCAACTCTGTTTTTTATGCATAATTTTCCTGTAAACACTAGGCCTTCCCCACCTCTCCAGCCTTTTTGAAGTGATAGTGTGGAGAAGGAGAAATGACTGGGACTCTACCTGTGAGGGAACGGGCTCTGGGATAAACCTTACCTCTCTAGCCTTTTGAGAAGAAACGAGTTTAAAAAGTGGCCAATTCCACTTGAACTCCAAGTTTTAACACATATCCTAAGCACATATAAAACTGCATTCAATGCATAATGAAGAATAAAATAAACTTGGCCCTTGTCTCTAACTCATGCATGGGGAAGCATGTGTTGAGGAGGAATGGAGAAGAGATTGTTTATCTTTCTTACCTCAAAAGCATGTGTAGGATGCTATGGGCATATTAGCCTGACCTAGAGCCTAAGGAAAGATCTTCTGGAGTTGAATCTAAAAGGATGAATAAGGTTTAGCTCCCTGAATAAAGTTGGGAAGAACATTGCAGGCAGCACAGCTTTAGTAAACTCATGGAGGCAAGAAATAGCATGGTATTTGTATGGCAAAGCTATTAGCAATTTAATATCAATAGAGGGTGCAGCATGAAACAGAGAGAGTCATGAGAGCTTGGAGAGGAAAGTAGAGGCCATTGCTGTAGGATTACCCTCTAGGCTGGAGGGGTCCTTGTCCAGGTTTTCAGCTGGACAGAGATGGTCCAATGCATGTTTTAGAAGGAGCACTCTCTGGCTGCCATGCTACAATAAATTCCAAGTAGGCACAGTTGGAAAAAGATTATGACTTAGGAGCCTATTGCAGATATGCTGCAATAAGGAGATCTGAATCTGACTTTGGGCAGTGATACCCCATGAGGAGTTGTATTAGTCAGAGTTCTCTAGGGAAAGGGAATTGACAGGATATGTATATGTGTGTGTATATGTATACATATATGTATACAAATATGTATATAATATAAATATTATGATTTTTTTGTTGTATTTGTCTCACACAACTGTGGGGATGGACAAGTCCAAATTCCATAAAGCAGGCCACAGGTTGGGGACTCTGACTAAGCTCTGACTAAAGTTTTTGATGAATTCCCCAGGAGAAACTGACTTGCTGAAACAGAGATGGAAGTTCTCCCTTAGGACCACTGAAATCATCACTCGTCCGTTTAACACCTTCTACTGATTGGCTGAGACTTCTCTCCTTCTTGAAGGCAAGCTCCTCAGTTGATTGTTGATGTAATCTTCAATAGATGTTATCAAATTACTGATGATTTAAATCTATGAAATATCCTCACAGCAACAATAAGGCCAGTGCTTGCTTGACCAAACAATTGGACACCATAACCTGGCCAAGTTGACACATAAACTTATCCATCTTAGGGGTGGAGGTCACGGGTTCCAGCCTGGCTTCTAGACAAGATTGGAGAAACTGGTGATTAACTGGATACAGAACAGGAATTGTGTGAATGGGTCCCACCTTTCACCAAGTACAAGAATATGGGAAGAGCAGTGGCCTTTCATTTTGAAGCTAATATGTTGATTTTTCTATTTATCCCTACTTACTCCTTGGAGCAAGTAGATTACTAGAGCAGTGGTTCTCATCTGGGGGTGATTTTGCTCCCAGGGGATGCATGACAAGATCTGCAGACAGTCTTGGTTGTCTTTACTTGGGTAGGAGTAGTGTTACCAGTATGTGGTTAGTAGAGGCCAGGGGTGTGGCTAAATATCCTATAGTGCATAGAACATGCCCCCCCACCAACAAAGAATTACCTGGCCCAATATGTCAATAGTGTGGAGTGTGAGAAACCATGCTTTAGAGGTTCCTGACTTTTTGTGGGCTGCAGCACAAATAGCCCCATCTACGCTACCATTTAAAATAGGAACTTGCTTAAGAATAAGTTAGTAAATTATAGCCAAAAGCATCCAATGACTTTCCAAGAAATGGTTGTTTATATTTAAAGGCAGTATTATAGTTTTCTGATAAATCTTCAGTTCTATAATCATTTTTCCTAAAATGATTTAATATCCTTTCTACTAATTATTCTATGCATTGGTTCTTCTTTTTGGATTAATAATTTAAATTTTACAATGTTATTTTATTGTTATTAATAATGTAACCCATCTACCTTAATCCTACCCTCAAACTTTACATTTTGTTGTTGTCCAAAGTGAGTCTATCTCTAAGCCCATTTGTCTTAAATCAGGACCCGCCAGAAGCAACTCCTGAAACAAGGATTATTGTGCAAATGATTATTGAGGAAATACTCCTAGGAGAAACTCGCATAGAAGGTGGGGATAAGGATAGGGAAAAAGAAGTAGCAAAGGAAAGTAGCAATTTCAGGCCTTGTACTTGGAGGATTGTTTCAGCCTTATCCCACAAGGGGACTTCTGAAGTCTAAGTTATGAATCATATTTATCTTATTGCCATACAAGGGAGCTGAGCTTACATCCATTCTCTCTCCCAGGTCAGTCCTTGGCTAAGATCCACCTTCAAATCATAAATTCCCAGCATATCTCGCTTTCTGTGTATGCAAGCAAAGCTGCTTCAGTTGCTTGAGAAGTCCTCCCAAAGAAGGTGCTGGACTTTGGAAGACAAAATGCATGGAAGGCACAGGAGAGGCTCCTGAAAATGGTAAAAAGGGATCAGAGATCAGGGAAGAACATTGACAGTGAATCATACACCCTCAAGTAACCAGAATTTGGTAAGTGCATAGTAAATATTCTCCTTGTAAGACAAATACTATAAAGTGTTCAGAGTCGTAAGGTAAAAATTTTCTAGGAAATTTAGTTTAAATTTTACTGTATGACTCACTGGCAATTTCCAATAATTACATTTTATATCATACCTTTAATATGACTTTCACATTTTCCATTTATCTTCTTATATGTTCTTAAGCATAATAACCAAAATTTCAGTATTTCAGTGTTATTAGCAGTCCCACATGAACTAGAACTATTAAATTGTTAAGTGTCTATGATTTTTGTAATTGACTTGCTATGACACTTTAATAAGTTCATCAAAGTTTAGGTATTATGAAATGTTACACTTTATACTCCTGGGCTCCAAACACAATGCATCAATAAAGCAAATTCTTTAGTGACAATAAAATATTAAATACATGGATACTACATGAAAAAGAACCAAATGGATTACTGTACAATATTACTTATTTATTTTTTTTATTTTATTTAAAAAGCTTTCCCTTTTATTTGATTGGCTAGAAATCATGTAGATATTCTAGGGTTGTTTTTTTTTTTTTTGGTAAGGATATTTTGAATTTCTTACATTTTATGTGAACATCTTATCGTTGCCATAAACAGTATTTGCCTCAAGTATTACATGAATTAAATATTAATTTATAAACCACGTGCATTTTAGCTTTGATTCTAGCACGTATAACAGCTTTCATCCGAGGAATGAAAACCATTTGGCTTATACAATCTTGCAAGTTTCCAAATCACAAGCTCATAGAACGGTACACCAAAAAACAAACAAACAAACAAACAAACAAAAACATAGGGGATTCCCATATATCCCATCCCCTCCATCCCCACACTTACCCACATTAACAACATCTTTCTTTAGTGTGGTACATTTACTACAATTGAACTCATATTGAAGCTTTGCTACTAACCATGGTCTATAGTTTACATGATAGTTTACACTTTGTCCTGTGCAATTTTATAGGTTTTGACAAAATGTCTAATGGCCTGTACCCATCATTTGCAATGTCATGCAGGACAATTCCAATGTCCCCAAAATGCGCCCTTGTTATACCTTTCTTCCCTCTCCCTCCCCTCAGATTCTCTGGTGGCCACTGACTTTATATCAATGATACAAGCTCTTCCATTGCTAGAATAATAATAAGTCTACTTTAGTCCATCATTCATTCCCCAATCTTGAGGATTTTGGGATGGTGATGACACTGTTTCTGATTAAGAGGGGGCTTAGATTCCATGGGGCGGATGGATGGAACTGTCTTGCTTGCAGCTGTAGGTACTCTCTGTTTTTTTGGGATGGGCATATTCCATGATCATCTATTTGTTAGTTGTCCTGGGTGAGTCTGATGAACTGGAGAGTAGGTGTTGGCTGCAACTCTGCTGAGAGTCATTGCTCAACCGGCATATGAACAGACCAAAGATTTAAGTCTCTGGGACATATAGTGTATGGTTATAGAGATAATTATAGATTCAAATAAAAGGGTGCAGAAGAGCCATGTGTAGGGAATTTATGAACGAGCCTAACTCTGTTACATTGGTGAGCATAAATTCCTAAGTAAGGTCCACTGACTGGGTGCCGAATTCCTGAGATTGTCTGCCCTGCCTATAGTGTCTAGATGTCTCTAGATAGATGATTAAAGCTGACTCTCTGGAGGCTCTTTTATGTTTTTTTTTTCATTGGTGGAGGACTCTGCCCCTATAACTGCTGCTGAGGATCTTTGACTTGCAATTGCCTTGTGTGGAAGAACTTTCATTCCTTGGACATTCATGTATCAGTGTGTATGATGGATCAGCTAGCCGGTACAGGAGACCCAGAGCTAGCCTAGACTCTCAACTAATGAGCGCTAAGGAGCCTTTTGGAAAATGCCTTGGTTTGAATGTTGCTGAACTGTTTTGTGTTATTTTGTTTTATTAACTCCATGTAATGGTTAAGTTCATGTGTCAATTTGGCCAGTTTATGGTGTCCAGTTGTTTGGTCATGCAAGCACTGGCCTGATGGAATTTAAATTATTAGTAAGCATCTATAGCTGATTGCAACTATAATCAACTGAGGAGATTGCCTTCAACAAGGAGAGAAGTCTCATCCAATCAGTTGAAGGCATTAAAAGGAAAAATGATCATTTCAGTAGTCAAAAGGGAGAATTTCTACCTGTATTTCAGCCAGCCAATTTCTCCTGGAGAATTCATTGAAAGCCTTCATCAGAGTTTCCAGCTTGTGGCCTGGCCTACAGAATTTGGACTTGTCCATCCCCACAGTTGCATGAGCCAATTCCTATAAAAAACTCATATTTACATTATATGTATATATAAATACATATTTATACATACACACACATATATATGTGTATGTGTGTCTATATATATTTCCACCAATTCTGTTTCCCTGTAGGACCCTGACTAAAAACACTACACCTTTACTCTTTCTTGTTCTCTCTTTCTTCCATTATTTCACCTTTTGGTAGTTTTGACCCTTCATAGCTGACAAAATGAGTACAAATTATGATATTGGAGGCTCCAAGACCATGAAGTTTCATATATTTAGTGGATCTTTAAATTATTAGTCAATGGAATAGAGAGTAAAGATCAACACATAGTCAGGGATTGGGAGAACTACTTTTTCTGTGCAAAGGGCATCATAGAGATCACTGTAGCCTGGAAGGACTGATCTGCTAATGTATGAACAAGATGTGAATGAAGTTATGACTTGAAACATATCAGGGCTTGGGATTTAAAGAGAATTTTACAGGAGGTTTAGTGTGTGATTGCTGGTAATGAGAGTCCATAAGGACAATCCCACAAAGACTGGGTATATTGCTTAATCATTCATTTCCGGAAACATAACCCCTGCAATAAATAGAGGTAAATAAATTCTGACATTATCTTATGCATTCTTCAAGATCCTGTTTATAGTGCTCCCCTTTTTTCCCAAAAACCATCAATCCTGACTTGTCTGGACAAAACTACCTATTTCATCTTTTATGTTAGCATAGCATCAATACATACCTTTACCATAGCACTTACCATACTGAAGCATGTATTTGTCTGTTTCCCTAAATCTATTTTGAGCCCCTTGGGGGCAGGGATCATGGCTTATTCATCTTTGTATTACCAACATAGAGCTTGACACATAACAGATGCTTGGTAAATATTTTTTGAAACAAAATAAAATATTTACTATAGTTCTTCATTGAAACTCATAAAATTTACACTTCTTTTCTCCCCAGATACTTAACCATCTATCTGAAGGGAAAACTTGATTCAGACTAATAAATAGAGCTGGCCCTGAAGTAAAAGAGAGCTTTATGGCTTCCACTCTTTTCTCACCACTCAATGGCTCTTGTTAAGATCATCAATGACCTCAATTTTAAATATAACCATAAAGATTTTTCAGCTCTGGTCTTGCCTTCCCTCTCTGCCATATTGACATAGCTAACGACCCTTTCTCTTTCTCTCACTCTTTGGAAATTCTTTCCTTTCATAATTTCTATGAAGCCACTCTGTTCTGCTTTTCTTCCTAACTCTCAGACTCTTCCTTCTGAGCTTCTTTTGTGAGCTTTTCGCTATCCTTCAGTTGTCATCATTCTCCTCTTCTCAGTCCACATGTGCTTTTATTGGGCAATCATCCCTGCTCGGGCTTTAATTATTTTCTATATATTGATCACTCCCAAATCTATATCTGTAAGCTACATCTTTTGTTGAACTTAGAATGATATAATTTCCATCCATCTGGATGTTTAATAAGAACCTCAACATAGCATCCTTCCCAAATGTCTCAGTTTGTTAAGCTTCTGTGACAAATACCATAACGTTGTGGGCTTAACCAGCAGGAGTTTACCTCACAGTTTTGCAGGCTAGAAGTCCAGAATCAAGGTATCAGCAGGATCAGACTTTCGCCACAGTCTGTAGCATTTCCTGGCAATTCATGACTCAGTTTCCACCTCCATCACAGGGCGATTTATCTTCTGTCTCCAGCTCTGGCTTCTACCAACTGACTGCGTATGAATTTCCTCTGCTTAGAAGCCCTCCAGTCATACTGGATTGAGGCCCACTTTTATTCCATTTGGACTCATCTTTATAGTATCTTTGAAGATCCTATTTATAAGTGAGTCCATACCCACATGGCTGGGAGCCGAGACTTGACCATATGTTGTGCGGGGCATGACTCAATCTACCACACCAAGAAACTGAAACACTTTATTCTCCCACAATATTTCATATCACACTTTAGTTCCACCAATTACCCCAGACAAAAACTGAGAGGCAAAAGTGAGTCCTTGCACCCCACACATGATTGTTCTTGCTGTTGGCTGCCCCCGCCTCTCTCTAACTCACACCCACTGCCTGTGAGCCCTGCAACAAACAGCCTTTATTTCATCCTCTTCTCACCCATGCTCCACAGTCTTGCCAGACCAAGCCTTTTAAAATATGAATCTGATCATATTCTCGTGTCTGAAATCTGCCAATAGATCCCCATAGTAATGATAAAGAAATCCAAGTTCCTTAGCTTGATATGAAAGGTCCTTCATGACCCAAGCCTGGCTTCCTGCCCAGCCTCACCCCTTGGCCTCCTTATATCTCACTCCAAGTTCCTTCCAAGCTGAAACACTTGTAGCTCCTTAAAGTGCCACACGCTCTCATCTCCTGCCTTCTTGTATGCCGCCTGTCCACTCAGACCATCCTTCCCTCTCTTGCTTTTCATATAGCTAAAGTTCCCTTCATAAGTTATTCAAAAATTCATATTTATTCAATACGTATTTTTTTCTGTTCCGGATACTGCACTGGGTTTTGGAGTTCCAAGGCTGAACAAAAGAGATTTAGCCACTTGTCCCATGAACCTTTTATTTTAGTAAGAGGGATAGTAATTAAACAAAAAATCATACTAATGAGCATATAACTATGAGTTGGACAAGGTAAAAAAGAAAAATAACAGGTGTGCTGAAAAATTACCACAGTGGAATTTCCTTTATCACAGTAGTTACTATAGTTATCGCATAGAATTGCACTGTATTTGTCGAGCTCCCCAACTAAACTGGGAGCTCTTTGAGGGCAGGCACTTCTTCATTATTCCTCTTTATATTTTTAGTGTTCAGAAAGGGCTTGGGACCCAGAAGTGATGAGTGGTTATGTCTTGAACTAATGAAATAGAACTTGTATTCTCCAAGAATAGATAGCAAGTTGTCTCTGGAAGTGGTAAGCATTATGGCATCCTATTGTGACTCTGTGGAAGAAATTCCCACAACGAGGGTAAGTGAATTCATTGATCTCTATGGTCTCTTCCAACTCTAAATATTTCGACTGATAATGCCTCATGGGATAAAATGATTTATAAGAAGGAACTTGCCTTGTGTTCTTTGCTGATACAATGTCTAGGCCGTTGTTTCATTTTGAGTAAGCATTTACATTGTGGGAATTTGGGAACATAGTTTCCTGATTTTCAAAAAAAAAAAAAAAAAAAAAAAAAAAAAAAGGCCTTCATTGCTAACTTCAGAATAATCTGGAATATACAGAAATAGACAACAAGTGGATTCGTTGTTGATGAGGTTTGGCAAGCTAAATAATAATGTGAAGGCTTAATACCTGCTATTATTATTATTTGCTTTGCTAATTATAACACTTATTTAATCCATTAGTCTAAACTGCCTAAGTAGATTGTGCTTTGCACAATATAAATATTAGAGCAAAAAGGAGGCAATACAATTTTTTGCACAGGCACTGAAGTGGAAATCTAGGTGACATTTAATAAACGAACTCTTTCTTCTTTCCTGACTGCTTCCTCACCATGGAAGTAGAGGCTTGCTTTCTGAAACTGACAAGATTTGAAAACCTTTTGTTACAGCATGAGATCCTTGATCCTACTCCAAGATTTTCTGCCTTGATGGCCATAATATGCACCCACCCCTTTTTTTTTACCTTGAATGGCACTTAACACAATGTATTTTCCATGTTTGCGCATGGAAATGACTGTTGCCTGGAGGGGGGAAAATAATTTTCGGCTTTTTTGTTTTTACTTGTTATGGCTCTGAATTTTTCCTGCTTTGACATGATGGCTAAAATGTGCACAGCATTTCTGTGCCATCCGCAAACATATTTTCAGCATGCCTGTTTTCATGAAGAAAGTGAAGGAAGCATAAGCTTGGCACGGCACTAAGTATGTGCTGTGTACATGGAGGCCATCTGTTCCACATACATTGTGCTCTGCTGCTGTGCAGGAGGAAAGAAATCTGCGAAATCGGAATGTGGATTTTTAAGGTGTTAACTGCTGAATGGTTGGCGTAATGGGATTGGGGGCACCCGCCCTTTCTATTTATTGAGGGCCCTTTCCTCCACTTCAACCACTTTTCAATTACTCAGTGTGAGACCACTATTTATTTATTAGGTCAATACTGGATATGACAAAAAACTTTGTCATCATTCTTCTGTTGAGGGTGGAAGAGGGAGGGATGCAGAATGCTAGTTAGCAACACATTTCAGTTCAAAAAATCTGTCAGTTAGCCATGCCATTGGAGAGAGGTGCTGCTGATTCTGTTGGAGCTGGAAGAGCTGGGAAAGGATAAAACTGAGCCAGTGGAACTTGCCCTGCTACAGAGCTGTATCCATTAGTTTCAGTTTGGGGAGTGGAATTCTGGGGGCTTCTCCCAAATGCCACCAGAAGTGACCACTTCTTTACACTGACTTCTTCCTATGGAAAGTTCAGACTTATTCCACAGAGCTATAGTACTGGTCTCAACTATAATAATGAATATTCCTGTTCAGAAAATACCTACTCATCGATTGTAAATATGGTGTGGAGTCAAACGCCAGTTTTTCCTGAAACTGGTTTGTCCAATTATTGACTTAAGTTATCCTCACTTAATGTATTTGATTCAAATTAAAATCCTCAGTCTCCTGAGCTAATTCTTGATTCAGGTGAAGAAATACAACTGATGCTCAATGAAAGAAAGAAAATTGCACCCCCTTGTATGATATAAATAGAGGCCTGATTAAAATCTCTTTCCTTTTGTTTTCCACAACAGGGAAACATTAGTGGAGCCAAAATCAAACTCACTCTTACCAGGCTTCCTGGTCACAGAAATAATAATCAGGTGGTTATTGTAGCAGGTCGGCACTGTTTATGAATTCCAAAAATAGATATTGGATTATGTCTGTAAATTGGTCTGTTCCTCTGGGCATATTAGAGTGGATTGTATTCAGGAGTTTCACTTTTACTTGATTAAATTATGATTAGGGCTTTGATTGGGCCACGTCAGTAGGATGTTGAGTTCCCTCCCCCTTAGTGGGCGTGAACTCACAGAGAAAATGTCACCGCAGAGGAGAGAGTTGGAGGTTTTGATGCTGGAGCCCTGGGAAGTAAAGACACAGGAGAAGAACACAGAGGAATAGAGACAGCTCTGTAGACACAGCAGAGGCCCCGGGAAGAGAGATGAGCCTAATAGCCTACAGCTGCAGCCACGTCCAGAGAAAAATGAGCCCCAGGGAGAGAGATGAGTCTTATACCAGCTTATAGTTGAGACTGGAAGAAGCTGGGACCATGGAGCCTTAAGAGGAAGAGGAAGGCTGAACCCTCACAGACATCATCTACCATCTTGCTCAACACGTGGCAAATGACTTTGGGTGAGAAAGTACCTCTTATGGTACTTTGATTTGGACTCTTCAGGGCCTGGTAGCTGTAAGCTTCTACCCCAAATAAATACCCTTTATAAAACAGATTTCTGGTACTTTGCATTAGCACCCCTTTGGCTGACGAATACAGTTATCAAACTGTGTCAGTGTCCCCATGGGGTCAGAGTCTAGGAGGCTAAGGATAGGCTGATTTGAATGAACCCAGACTGAAGTAAACACAGGTTCTGGAGGGCTGGGAAGCCCTCTCTGAGCAGTTAGATCTTCTGCCCTGGACTGGGTATTGCAGGAGAACAGCTGGTGATATCATCAACCCCTCTGAGAAATAACAGGGCTGTGCTCTGTTGTCCCTGGGCACTGCTCTGTCGCTTTATTGGCAGTTTCCATCTTCTGTAGGAACTGGACTTTTCTTGCATTCCTGAACTTAACCCACAACCTCATTACTGAGTGAAATATTATTCAACTACAAAGAAGCAAATAGATGAGTCAGAGCTTTTCCCCGACAGCCCATCATCTGGAAAATTACACTGAACTATTATCAAAATCTATTTTTATCATTCTTAACACAGGTGGAGAACTTATCAAGTTAATGTCAGGAGTGAAGAATCGGTTCTATCAATTGGATTTAATCAACAAGCATTTATTCTTTGTCCAAAAAAAGAAACTGGTATCAAGTATAAAATGAAAAAATGAGGAAAAGGTAACTCGTAGTTCACTAAAAATTAAATGTTTTGGCCTACCTATAATGTATGTACCTGCTGTTGAGGCTAAAAAGATGAACAAGATAAAGCTCTTGTCTTCAAGTTGCTTATGGTCTGTTGAAAAATAATCTAGTAAAGCGACCTATGAGATTACTCTAATAGATGTCTGCTCCAATACTAAAGTAGTTAAGCAGGAGGGAACATTTAAATCTTCCTGAGGGTTGGGGGAGTTTTCTAGGAAGACAAAAATGCTGGATCTTTCTCAGAGGACTAGAAATAGGAGACAAGGTAGTGAGTGAGAGGTGGAGTTGCTGAGGGACCAGCAAGTGCCCAAACAGTAGAGAACAAATGGGGTTTGGAGAGAAGCAAAGAATTCCAGGGTCTAATCATGAGGAGAGGGTTGAAACTGGATAGAGGTGTTCAGTGGCCAGATCATAGCAGACCTCCCATGGCTCTCCAAAGCTGAAGCTTGCCTTTAAAAAGGAAAGAACAAAGGTATGTCTCCTGTCTCCTTGTGGAGACTCTGGTCTGCCTGATCGCACACATTTTGATCCTGTGAGTTTTCTTCTCTATTCAGAGAGCTGGCATTGTTTCAGAAAGGCAGAAATAAAAAGAGGGTTATACCCCAGTTCCCTTTTCCTCCTCTTCTGACTGCTACCCCCTTGAGAACTAATCCTGAATGGCATTTGAATGCTTTGAGTTTTAAGTAGAGCTTCAGGAGACAGAAACCATGACTGGGGAGAAGGAGCTAGTGCATCTTTTAAACAAATATCCATGGAGATGGGAACTCACAGAAAGGGACATCCTGGATACACCATTTTGGTTTGGCTACCAGGAATTATGCAATGGTAACAGCTTTCCACAATTCATACAAAAAGGCCTGTGTTATTCTCAAGCCCGGTTATTAACAGTGCCACATATTTTTCTGTCTCAGTGTTTCATCATTTTGGGATTTAGTGAAGGGCACAGATTCCAGACATAATAAGTTTTTGCATTTCATTTGCCCAGTTACTACCTGACTGATATTTGGGAAACAGATCAAGACAGAATGAGAAATAGAGGCACCTCTTTCCCCCTCCTTCCTCCCCACCATTAAAGGAAAAGAAATTACTTCTTTGACTAGATTCTCATCCCACATCTCTCTGATATGGGACAAGTAAACCTTCCCTTTTCTAGCAGATTAATGAAGAGAAAGCCTCCTATCTAGCAGGCATCCATGATTGGAGGTTGGTTCCCAAATGTGCTTGTTCATATTTTCAGTGATTGCCTGACTGCCTGCTGTCCTACTTTCTGTTTCTATCACTAGTTTTCTTTTGCTGTTAGCACCTTTATTTGGTTTTATCTGTCTGTTTTAGCTGCTATCTATTTTTCCTGTATATCTAATAGAGTTTGCAACTTATATTTGTGATGAAGAAGGCTTTCATTTTGACGGTTTTTATTTTATTTTACAACAGAACTAAAGTAAATTTGACTCTTCTACTTCCTTTTTTGGGGAGTGGGTATTACTGATTCAAACTAATTTCAGAAGTAACTAGTTTGGTATGATCTAGCCACATCACATATCTAGATTCTCTCTATTGGAATTCAAATCTCATGACTAAATGCAGTAAAAATTTTCATATATATCCTGAGTTAGGTTTTGAATTTAAATGAAAACCTTATGGTGTCAATCAAATATGCATGACATGTGTAACTTAAATTCTTAGCTATTTCAGTGAGTTAGAGAAAAGAAATCCAGCATCAATCGCATTCTACCCACCTAATCCTGGGATGAGTTTTATAAACCCTAGAATTGCATCATTCATGTTTCTGTCATGAAATGGACAGATATAAATTTTACTATTTGAACAAAGGCCATTGCATTGGATCCATGATCTGGAATTATTTAGCAGGTATCAATAGGCACAGGATATTTCCAGGGTTTCACATGGTTACACGCCATTTCTCTTGATATGTGAGATGGGGTTAATCATGTGTTAATATTAAAAGAAAATTCACTAGTGGAAAGAAATCTTTACCATTTAATGACTAAGCTAACGATTTCCTAATCGCTACTGAACATACAAGAAAGCCATAGAAAAAAGTGCACAATTAGGCTTACAGGAAAACCTGTAATACTCTGAAGACAAGTTAATTGTATCTCACAGTACGCCTAAATTTTTCTGACTATTTGATATTGATGTTTTGAGCTTTTGATATATGGATAACCTTTTCAAAAGCATTTCATCTTTAATTATTCTAGAGAATTTTCTTTTGTTCATTCATCAGGTGCATCTTTTATTCATCTTAAAGCAACTTTTGTTTCTTTGGATGCAGCAAAAACTTAGAACTTAATCAGTTTAATTCAAGTATTAATACTTTTATTTTCAGGTAGCAAAGGTCCGGAGGGATTTGATGGTGACATATATTATATAATGAAGATTTTGGCTATAGAGAGTTACTAAGACTAATAAGCTTAACATTGGGACTCTGTGCTTTGGTATATTTTGACATTTTCTTTTTCTTTCTATAAAATGCAATAGAGATTATAAATGCTGCAAGTAACAGAGGACTGACCAGTAGTGAATTAAAGGTGTTTATTTCCCACAAATAAGTAGGGACCTGGAAAACAGGGTGCTCTGAGATCGCCGAGCTGTCTCTGTATTTCTCTTGGCCTTTTCCTCATGTGCTGCCTTTTGTCAGGCTGCTGCATTTCTGTCCATCATAATGGTATTTATAGTCCATACAGGAAGGGTAGAGGTGGCTGAAGGGGCATGCCACCAGTCTTTTTATTTTAAAAATTCCTCCTAGAAATGCCACTGAGATACTTCTTTTGCATTTCACTGGCCAGAGCTGGTTTTCAAGGCCATCCCTAGAACAAGCATATGAAGTGGCATGGGACAAGGGGTTGTGGCGGGGGGCTGGACAGGGTACCAAAATGTCTGTCAAAGAATGTGCTAAATAAAATCACAGTGGTGTGATTTTTAAATTTTTTTCATTTTTAATAATACCTTTTTTTTTTGTAAAAAAAGCAGTTTATTTTTTCTGTCAGTATAACATTTTGAAATATTATCACTTTTACATTAGAAACATTATAAGATTACAGATAATTCATGGAAAAGTACAATGTTCACATATACTCTGCTATTGTTGATACATTGTATTTGTGTGTACTTTTGTTACAATTGAAATTAAAATAGGACTATTAGACTATAGCTTACATAACATTTATATTTCCTACATACCACCCTATTATTAACATCTTCTATTAGTGTCATACATTTGTTATAAATCATGAAAGAACATTCTTATACTTGTACTATTAACTACAGTCCATTATTCACAGTCCCATGATTTATCTTCCAAATTTCATTGTAGTAGCACACCTGAACCAAAACTTCCCCTTTAAACCACATTCACATACATAATTCAGTGCTATTAAGTATATTCACAGTAATGTACTACCATTGCCCCCATGTAGTTCCAAACCTTTATGAACAAGCTAAATAGAAATTCTGTACAAATTAAATATCAGCTCTTCACTCCCTATAAAAATCTAACCCCTGGTAACCTATATTCTAGATTTTAACTCTATGAGTTTTTTTTATTATATTAAGTTAATATCAGTGAAATCATATATTATTTGTCCATCTGTGTCTGACTCATTACACACAGCATAATGTCCTCAAAGTCCTTCCATATTGTCACACATCAAGACTTCATTACTTCACTATTTATGTGGGAGGTTGTGGGAGGTGTGGGAGGTGGGGCATATGGGAATCGCTATATTTTTTGTGTAACATTTATGCAATCTAAGTATCTTTAAAAAAAATTTTTTTTTAATTTATTTAAAAAAAAGAAAAGAAAAAAACAAGTGAGTGATAAGAGATTTACACCATGCTGATTTCTATTCACATATTTTGATTAAACATTTTGTTATTATTTATTTTGAGAAAATTACAAATAACTTTAATAAAAAACAAAATAAAAAAAGACTGCATTACTTTTTATGGCTTTATAATATTCCATTGTATGTATATGCCACACTTTTTTTAAAATCCATTCTTCATTTGATGGACACTTGGGTTGCTCCCATCTTTTGGCAATTGTGAATATATTTCACATAGGAAAAAAGATATCTCTATAATGAACCATATTTGGAAACATTTAAACATTTTTTCTCATAAGCTGGAAATGAAAAAAGACACAATTATCAAGCAGAGTAGGATTTTAATACGTTTCTTAGTAATGCATTTTGATGTATGCCATAACTAAAAAATGGGCTATGATGAGAAAAGGGTCTCCCAGTTTGAAGTCAGATTTTGAGATGACCAATGTCTTATTTTGCTAAAGCTGCTGAAATGCAGATACCATAGCATGGGTTGATTAGCTCACAAGTTGACAGTTCCAAGTCTAAGAAAAATGTCCAAATCAAGGCATGATCAAGTGATGCTGTCTCACCCAAGGTTGGCTGCAGATGATCCTGGACTCCTCTGTCACATGGCAAGGTACATGGCAGCATCTGCTGGTCTCTCCCTTCTCTTCCAGATTTTGTTACTTCCAACATCTTACTTCCATGGCTTTCTCTCTTCTCTCTCTGAGTTACATCCTATAAAAAGCTTCAGTAAGAGGATTAAGACCCACCCTGGCCACACCTTAACTTAAGTAAACTAATTAAAAGTTCCTATTTATAATAGGTTTACACCCACAGGAATGGATTAGCTTTAATAACATACTTTTCTGGGGTCCATAAAGCTTCAAACCATCATAGCCTATAAAGCTTTTGGCTGCTGGGAGGGTCATTGCAGATGATTAGACTTTAAACAACTCTAAGGGGTGCCATTCACATAAAATCTATTGTGGTCCTAGCTTATGGTGACCCTGGCCACTTGAATATTAATAATAAACTTTGGAATACCATGTGTGTTAAATAATACCACAGCAGTCTGCTTGTGGGACTAGCTCTTCACTTAATATTTCAGGACACACCAACTATTCAAAATAACAAGCATGGGAAATGGGTGTGGCTCAAGCAATTGGGGTCCCATCTACCATATAGGAGGTCCAGGGTTCTATTCCCGGGGCCCCCTAATGAAAGGAAAGCTGGCCCATGTGGCGAGCTGGTCCGAATGGAGAGCTGGCCCATGCAGAGTGCTGGCCCACATGGAATGCTGGCCCATGCAGGAGTGCTGGTCCATGCAGGAGTGCTAGCCCACACAGAGTGCTGGCCTTTGCAAAGAGCTGGTGCAGCAAGATGATGCAACAAAAAGAGACACAGGAGAGACAATAAGAGGTGCAGGAGACCAGGGACCTGAGGTGGCACAAAAGATTGAGCACCTCTCACCCACTCCAGAAGGTTCCAGGATTGGTTTCCTGTGCCACCTGAACACGGTGACTTTCCCTTTACTCCCTTTTGTAGTCCATATGCATGCCCATTTTTGCAGAGTGGTTTAAAAGATGTCAAGCTGCTTTACAAGCCTCAGTCATCTGTCCTCATTCCCTGTCACACCACATACTCCCTCTGGGAGAAGCTGTCAGTATATTCAGTAAATGCTCATTGAGCACTTCCCAGGGGCTAGGCATTGTTCCAGTTGCCTCCCTGTCCCGAAAGTGTCCAGTGGCCACTGGCTCCACCTCATTGTTATAATTTCTTCCGTTGCTTGAATCACAATATGTCTAACAACAGAATACCATTAAGTCCACTCTAGTCCATAGTTCTTCCCCCAATCCTGAGGGGATGGGATGGTGATGTCCACTCCACCTCCAAGTGAGAGAGGGCTTATATCCCATGGATATGGTGGATGGGATTATCCTGCCTGCAGCTGCAGGCCCTTTCCATTCCCTGGGATGGCTGTTGCCCATCGTTGTCTCCTCGCCAGGTGACTTGGATGAGTCCATTGAGCTGTAGGGTAGGAGTTGCAGCTCCACTGAGATTCCA
>JAQZBX010038098.1:0-23519 GCA_029593785.1 Cabassous unicinctus | reverse complement strand
TGGCTCTGTTACTTCTCCTAGTGGGATATCTTATGATGCAGGGATGGATTTTCTACAAGCGGTACTACTACATCAAGCGTTATTGAGTATGGGCTATGATGAGCAAGACTGCAGCCCTAACTGAGGCCTCCAAACATCACTCAGTAGATGTAGAGGCAGTAGTTCTCATAATGCAGGGGTAGCAGCACAGCTTTTAAGTCAGAGATGTAGGCGTAAATCCTGATTCTCTCAACATGTGACCTCAGGCAGGTTACTTAATCTCTCTATTCTTCATTTTCTCTTTTATAAAATAATAGTAGCCCCATCATAGGATTGCAGAGAGGACCAAATGAGATATTACCTGTACGTGTTTAGCATAATACCTGGCTTGTAGTAAGCACACACTAAGCAGTGGCTATTGCTATTGTTACTGCATGTTTTCTATGGAAGGTAGATCAGTTATTACAACTCCATTTGCCTAACAATCAATCATTAAGTCATTGACTGAATGCCAATTTTAATATTAATATTTGCCAGCTGGTTTCTGAATTCACATTTATTGAGTGCTGTATTTGAAGGAGATAAAACATATCCTAAGGATCTTCCAATCAGATTGTTAGCTTACAATTCAGTTAGCTGCCTTGCAAGACGTGGGACTCAATGGCAAATAAGCTTTGTAAATCATCCAGAATGCATGATAAGAAAAATACAATATTAATGAAAATAATTATAATATGAATCTAATCCAACTCATTGATGAAGACAAGAATATAGAATCAACTGAGACTGGCAAGAGCATGCCAAAGAAACCCAAAGCCCAAATCCCCCTAAAACAAAGAGCCCTGATGCCAAAATACTGAGCTGTTTATCAAAATGAAAGAGACAAAGATGACTTGTAAGATTGGTGGATGAGATAAAGCAGCATACAGAAGATCAGTGATTATTTTAACGAACTGTCATCAGTCAAAAAAGTCACATCGTGAGGAATCTTAGGTATCATATGGAAAGGACCTGGGGACAGAGTCATCACGAATAAACACTGAGAGAGAGAATAAATCACAACAAGTCCACAATCCACAATAAGTCACATTCATACAACCAACATCTGAGTCTCTGGTCTGGACAGACACTAGTTATTGGGAAAGGAAGATTTTTCCAGGCTTGAACTAATTAAATTCCAGTATCTCAGCATGAGATGTCAATAATAGCTGGGATATTAGAATGGCAACAGAGGGGACTTGCTTATTTGTAAGGTGTGAAGTGATCTCAATATTCTGTGGTTTTAATTTGTAAATTAAGGCTTGTGAGGAGTGTGATGTAAATCAGTAAAAGAAAAGTTAAACTGTAAAAAATAAATGGGAACAAGATGACTTTAAACTGCTTGCATTTGGGAGTCATATCCTTAAATTCACTGGGGCTACAGGCAGTTTAATATCCAACCAGGAAAGTTAGGTTTAAAAATTTTCTGGAAGATACTCAGAGATTAGGGAAGTCTCAAGTGGTCTCAAGTCATTCCTCTCCAAGTTAGACCACAAAAGAAAGCCCTACCTCTACCTAGGTGGAGGATGTTGGATCTTTTTAAAAGTTATTATCAAAATAGACAGCAAGGTGGCAAAGCAGTAGAGGTGAACATATTTTTGCGTCTTACAGTACAGGGTCTGCAGGCTGCCTTCTGCCCTGAGTTATTAATCTGAAGGCCAAACTCTGGCTTCAATTCAAAAGGTGTGAACTCTAAGAATGTGAAATGTTGTTTCTCTTGGGCAAGGATATTGCAAAACATTTATATAACAAGATCTGGATGCTTATTTTAGATTCAGGATTGAAAAAACATAGTTGAAAGCTGCAGTGTACTAAGGTGGTGGTATGAAGAGGTACCTTACAATTAGGAAACTCAATATTTAAATAATACAAATTAGGCAGCAGTCTAAGTATTTTATGGTTATTAACCCATTCGATCTTTAAAATACCTATAAGATACGTTCCATTCATATCCTCATTTAAAGAGGGAAAAGTGAAGCATAGAAAGGGTAAGTATCACGTCCAAGGTCACATAGCTAACAAAAGACAGAACCATGATCTGAATCCATAAGCTTAATTCATACTTAATACTTCCAGATTACAACAAGAGGGAAATTTGGAGACAGCAATGTTCTTCATTAGATTCATTAGGTTGCAATTAACAAGCTTAAAAACATGCTACACTTAAAAATATTTCCATTATAAAAACTGCATAGATACAAATTTCATGATTACATAGATTAATTACAGAAGATATATGTACTTCCTTAGAAGTGGTGAAGAACTGCATTTTTCCTTTTAAGGCTCCAACTCTGATTCAGAGCTCTGAATAACTCTAGAGATGGTGAGTTTCAGACATAATTATTCTAAGAGGAAAAAGAGATGCCTTCCCTTCCCATTCCTACCCCACCCTCAGCAAACCTGAATCCTCCTCTGAGGACCCTAAGCAAAATCCCAGTCATACCAGAAGATCCCAAATGGTCCAACCACGGATAGGGTGCCCCTCCGGCCTCTTTTAAAATCCACCCAGCCCTAATCAGGAGGAAATTGCTACAGCAGTTCAGAAAGGGAAACATTCCTTATTAGAAAAGTCACTGCCAGGCTCCCGTGGAGCTGTCCATGGTCCTGACCCCTGCCTGAACCCTGCCACTTGGCCTGGGTCTTGACACAACGTTTATTGACACACATCTTGAATACGTGATTCACGCCTTGCTCACTGGGCTGCTGCCTGTTGATTCTTGTTTCTGTGGACTACCTTAAGCCCTGTGGCCTTTAGAACCTATGGCGATGGTCTAGGCAGGGTTTTACAGATTGGGAAACTGAGGCACAGGGGAGTTCAGCAACTTGCCCAAGGCATAGAGCTAGTAGCTAGCTGGGATTCAAATCCAGCAAGGCCAGTAGCAGAACCCAAGCTCTTAACCTCCACATATAACCATCTCCTTGAAAAAGAAAAAAAAGCTCCCTTCCAAGGGTCAACAACATAGTAGTCCACATAAGCAGGCAGGAGATGCCAGGCCATGAACCTGGGAATTCTGGGGAGGAGACAGTGGCTGGTAAGTGGAGCACATCCCTGAAAGGAGCAGATGGCCAGTGACCCAAGTCACCAAGAAGAAAGAATCTCCTCTTGGAGACTGACATGCTTCAAAAGAAGTTTGTCTTCCGCTCTCACATACTTCTTCGGGAGGACTATCCAGTTTTGCACCTTATTATTCACATTCCATTTATATGTATTTCTGAGAATCACCAATACTTCTAATTTAAATAGGACTGACCATGTTTAAGCTATTCTTTTTGAGTTGCTGTGTTATGATTTCTCATTTTACCAGCATCACTGTAACTATTAATACTACAATAAATAATATAGTAGTGGCATTTGTGAACAAACGTGATTCTGCAATGAAAGTACTTTGACAACATGACTGAGGTCATACTGAGCAAAATCAATCCATAGGAGGAGGGTCAGCAAAGGGGGTGGGCACATGAGGGGAGGGCTCATGTTCCTAAGAAGAGCACTAACTCCTGCAGGCTACTCTTTGCACACAGATCCTGCCTGCTAACACCGACTATACCTGAAAAATAGAAGCCAAGGGAGAGCTAGTCAAGGTAAGATTTACAGCAACTGGAAACATGCCAACATTATTCAAACAGAAAGATAAAGTTCCTAAGAAAGGAAGAAATGCAAATCCAGCTTTCCCTAAGCTCAAAGAAATAAAGTCTATTTAACACCTATTTTGATAGAAAAACTACAAAACATCCATCTTTCCCTGGGCCAAGCTTATCGATGCTTTCCAAAATGCTCCCAAACATAAATGAGTGTGTGTGTGTTTGGGTGGGGTGGGGGACAAGGCCGGAGTTGGGGCCACTAACCTCATTCAAGTCTATTAAGAAATGTTCCGATTAGTGCATCATGTCGTGCAGTCTATTGAAAAGGTCAAGGTCTATAGCTGAGCTAAATATAACTGGGTGAGAGAGAGCTAGGAGAGCTCTGGAAATTTTTGAGAGGCTTTCATACAGTTTGGAAGATAAGAGCATTTTTTAAAGGGATCTTGTTCTTTATGACGTGTGTGATTGAAAAAAGAGAACTATCAAGGACAACTATAACTTCTTACAAGAATAGCTTTATAAAAAGAAATCTAAAATAATTTCTCATTGTTTAAAATCATAAACATAATGCTATGTTCCTCTATTCTTTCTTTCCTCTAAGAAACAAATCATTTTCACAGGTTTAAATAGAACTAATGATCCTAATGCTGCTCTTGTCAATGTGACCTTCCTAACATATACAGCCGAGTGGAACCTTTTCAAACCCCTCTGGGAGAAGTCCCCAACCCCTGTGCCATGCAACCAAGGCCCTCTGCTTTCTGTCTGATGATTAGGTTTCCAGCTTCCTCTTCCACTGATTTCCCCCTACCTACTCTGTGGCCCTTCAAATGATCAGTGATGTACTTTCGTGCCCTTGGACAGAAGGTCCCTTCCCACCTTGCCTGCAGACTCGTCTTCACCCTTGAACTATCTCCCCAATCGTATCTCTACCGGCAGGCCCTCACCCGTGTTCTGTTCCTTTCCCTAGGGCACAAATGATTGCACTTTCCCTTTGGCCTCCACTATACCTTTTAAAGGCATATGATATAACACTTTCTATATTTATCATAATTCTTGGTTAACACATCTGACCTCACTTCTGGGCTCATAGCTCCAGGAGAGTTGGGACCCTGTCATTCATATGTCCTCAGTGCCCATTCAACACAATTCCTGGTACATCAAAAGTTGAATTATAAAGAGTTAAGGTCCCCAGATAGAATTTTAAATACAGAAGTGAGGCAAAAATTTTCCCCAATGTGTAAGAGACATCCTCAGAAGATTATTCAAAGCGACTATTATTTTTCTTCTCTAACCTCATCTCTTCCTCCTCTTTATCTGACAATTATAAAGCAAAACCAGTAATGGCCCATCTGACTTCCCAGCACTCCAACACATATTTGGGTAGGGGAAGCACATCCCAAATGTGTGCATGTATATGTAAGCATGTGTGTGTGTATGTGGGGGGGAGGGGTTTGAAAAAGAGTGCAGTCTGAAAAAATACTAGGCTAGTGACTCTTCTAGCCCTTTTTAAATCAATTCTGTTTATATGTGATGAACAATAATAAATACCATGTGCCTGGCACTGCAGAATGTTCAAAACATTTCTAGCTACATTTCATAACCTTTTACCTGGCAGGAGACTGACACCCCACTTGCACGAGGTCACTCTTACCAAAACTCTTCAGTCTTCCGGACCACAGTTCCTACTCATTCTCTTACACTAAGCTGATCTCAGCGACACAAAATCACACTCAATTTTCCTTCCAACACTTCAAGAGTACTATAATGAAAATACTCTCTAGAGCCAACTACCCGAGTTCAAATCCTAACTCCACCACATGCTAGCTGTGCAACCCAGGGCATTTACTTATCTTCTCTCTGCTTGACTGTCCTCGTCTGTAAAATGGGGATCATAATCATACTCAGTTCATGGGGTTGTAGTGAGGATTAAATGAGCTAAATATCCAAAATGCATAGAATAGTGCCTGCTCATAATAAATATTTGAAAGTATTTTCTATTATTCTCTCCTGACTCAGAATCTGCAGCACCCCACCTTGATTATGGCATCGAGTGTGGACTTTCACATTACTTTTTAAAATCTTTTTTTGCCATTTATTCCTTTCTCCTCCCATGCACTACGGTCCCTCAATATTCCCTTCATAGATCTTATTAATTCCCGTCTCAACCTATAGAGGTCCCTTTTCTCCACAAGCCCAACTACTGGATTCTTCAAAGCTAAAGTAAATCCCTCCCAAATATTTCCTGACTCTGAAATTCTGCTCTCAGCATCCCTAAAGGAAAATACAACTCTACCAGCATTTAAAATAAATGTACGGAGCTATAGTCTAATTGTTTTGTGTCAGCAGCCTGACTGCAGGATCCTTGAGTACAGGGCAATAGTGGCTGCCTCAGCTCACCCTAGGGTGGGTCGCCGTCTGTGGTTAGTACTTGTGCTGTTGCTTTATATCTCTCTCACAGAAAGACACAGAAAAGGGGTATAGGCACCTCCTTCGTGCTACCACTCACCTGGGCTGGCCCACCGGAGCAAGCCTGGCCAAGCCATATGCCTACTCTGCAGGGATTCCTTTTGGAGCAATTTTACGGCAGGTATTTTTCTCAGCAAACAGTTATGGATGGGAGGCTTAATTAAAAAAACCACCAGTTTTCTTTTAAAAATAGTTTTGGGGATATGTATAGATTACACATATTTTCTTGGACTCTGCATTCACTACTTTTTATCTCATACTTTCATTTTATTTAACACAGAATTATTATAAAAACATATAAATGTATTTATTTATATAAATATTTATATGCTTTCTCTCTCTCTCATGTACACACCTGCAACTGGAGAACAAATGTTTACAATAAAACAAGAAATCACGACTGAGAGGAAAACTGCATTAATTAATGGGAATATAATTTTATGGGTAAAATAATATGGTTTCTGACATTTTGGGTCATATGCAGTTTAAATATGGGATGAAAATACTACTTAGGGTAAAATAGCACTTTCAAAATGTATGAGATTTTAATATTCAAGTGCTGTTCATGGTGTCATGTTTGCCAAATGTACACTTTATATTTCTGAAAAATCATGCTATTCTACACTCCTTTTCCCTAGACTTAGAATAGCTAGGATTTAACTTGTACTTACTGATATTTACCATGAGAGCAAATGCAAAGTTTTCCTCTAAAATTTTGTAACTTTAGCTGTTTGTCATTTTACTTTTTATTAGACACGTTTGATATAAATTAACACTGAAAAAGGACAGCCCAAAATATTCCTTCCACAAGCGTCTCTGGCCCTTGGAACGTGGAACAAATAAATCTCTGTTTCATTCTTTTACTTTTCCTCATGTCCCATGCTATGAGAAGGGCCAATGAGGTGGAGGGTTGAGGGTGCTATCTGGAAGTTTTCTAAACCTGGGAATGATGTGCAGAAACATGGATCCTCTGGAAAGCTAAGAACCCCAGCTACTCTCACCCTCAGGAGAAATCACGACTTACTTGTGCACGACGCACATGCATACAAACTGCTTTTATAGTCAAGAGGCAACCTTGAAGGATCACCCGGGACCCACATTCTTACTGATTTTCACACCCTTTATCTAAGAATCATGTTCCTAAGCCTAGGCTCCAACCCCTAAAATACACTATTGAAAGAGAATTGTACTATATTCCTGGAGTATTTTGAAGTAATAAATGCAACCATCTACACTGGCAGGTGAATAAATTCATTCGCCCAGAAGCAGGGGGATTAATTGGCATAGATTTTACATGTTTAAAAGTGACCATTTATTAAGTTCTTGGTACACATGTGCTAGGATAGGAGCCTTATATTTTCTCATTTAATCCTCTCAACAACTCTATGAGGTAGGTACAGATTACCATCCTCTTTTATGGTAGAGAAAACTGAGACTCAGAGAAATGATCAAAGCCACACTGTTTTCTGAGAGCAGGCTATGGAGCCAGGATCCAAACGCACATCTCTATACTCCAAAGCCAGGTTCTCATAACTCAGCTGTGCGGCCTCTGGAAGGCCCAAGAATTTATTTTAAGTGATGAGCTCTCTATACGCTTCTCTATAGCTATACCAATTCTCTAATTCAGTGGGTTATTAGAACATTAACAAAAGTAACATTTGTACTACAGTGAAATAAATCCCCATTGTTTCTCAAAGAGTGAAGGACCCATTCATTAAGAGAGTAGTCTTCATGCCAATTACTAGTTTCATTATTTGACTTTATTTTGAATGTCTTTTTTTCTTCCTTCCACCCCCCCCCCACAAAAAAGTTATATTTGTTATCTAGTGCCTTATGAACTTTTGCTATACAATGTGCGGTGAATAAGTAGCTGGCAATGAATCTTGGCTACATATCAAGGGAATTTCAAAGATAAATTAGTTTACTGATCCAAAGGAGCTAGATTAAATATTTTGTTATGGATCCATATATTCCTACTAGAAATATACAATTAAATACAAACTACAAATGAGGTGTTAAATCAAATTCCATGGTTCTTTTCCTGGGACAGTTCTTTCAAAGGCTGCAAACAGCATGCATCCACTAGTGACTCATTAAATATATTCTGGTTCATTAAAAGTTAGTTAAAACATTTGTGTCATAATGTCACATGGTTCAATAGCGCAGAACCAGCTTCCAGAACAAAAATATAGTTTCTTAATACCAGGCTCAAATTTTCCTCCTTTGTATTTTTTTTTTTCCAGCTATCCTTTGTGAGATTTTTAGCTCACGGTGGGCTCATTGGCAGCCAACAATCCTTTAAATTTTAGAGTCTGAAGATTGTCACACAAGCTGAGAAAGAAAGGAAAATGCCTGCCAGTTTCACGCAGACGAAAGGTGCTTAGCTGTCCTGCATTTTTCAGTTTGCAATGGAATTTCAATTTCCAGTGCTCCTTTTGAAAAGCAGGCCTGGTGGAGGTAGGAGACAGACTAAGGAAGGCTGACAGAGCAGTCTCTTGGTTGACTTTTCAAATAGATTTGCAGAAATGGCAAGGCTCCAGTTAGAGGAACATTGTGGAAGGTGGTTGGAAGAAGCTGCTAGTTGGAAGGAAGCAAAGGCTAAAGTAACCCTCTCCTCCCCACAGGAGCACTTCAAGGAGCTGTCCATAACAGCTGGAGGGGAGGTGCTGGATCTCACTGCACTCCACTGGAGCCTTGAGAAACGCACCTTGGGGGAAGCCCGTGGAGGCCAGACTCAGAGCAAGCAGGCAAAGAGGCAGAGGAGCTGCTGGAAACAAGGTATGGATATTCCCTGGGGGCCAGTATTGGTTTTAGTGGCAAGAACATGGGGAGTGGTTCTGTGAAGTGAGAATCGGCAGGGGTGGACATCAGGGAGAAGGCCCTGAACAGGCTATTCAGAGTTGAAAATCCAGGAGGCTGAGCTGGACAGATGTCATTTGCTGGACCTTATATGGTATTCGGTCTTCTCTCTTTACTGGAAAGTAACAAAGCCACAGAATGATGAGGATAAAAAGATAGTGACTGGTGGATAAGCATGCATTTTTACAGTAATAGTATAAGTGGGAATGATTTTCTTATTATTCATTTGGCCCTAATCAAACCAAAGATGGCATTGGCCAACTTACAAACATAGAAATGGGGGGTACGGGTGGGGATGGGGTGGAATATAGAGACTTGAATTCAAGAGAACAAGGCAATATTCATTTTGGTATAAATCCCAATGGACGAACTGTCAGGTTTTATCTAATGCACCTAATCTGGAAATTCTAAATTTGAAGCTTAAGTGATGCTGTCCTTAATTAGCCAGATACTTTTTCAAAGGGCTAAATGATACTTCTCTCTTTCTCTGGAGTCCATTTTATATCAATTCCACATCTGGTGACATGTGGGGAGACGATCAGTAATTTTAAAGAATTCCACAATGTCAGCTCTCTCTTCTTTTCCCCAAGTCATTTCCAATTACCATATAAAAGCATATCCCTTTTCTTTCTAAATCATCTTTGCAGAAGGACAGAGTGGGGAGGGGGAGTTGACCTATGGGATGGACTATTTCTGTCATTGTCACGAGACCCCATCACTAAACGTCCTGGCTGTCCTAGAAAGAGCTGAGAGAGAAGTGACTCCAGGGCATGGGGTTAATGGGAACAGAAAATGTTATCTTTCTAAGGGAGAGGACAACAGATGTCCCATCAAACTGCATCTGACTTTATAATGTTGAAAAAATTTCTGTCTTTGTGGAGGCAAGTTCCCATTTCCTGGTTGTGTTTGTGCTACATGGTTAGTTTATATTCCGAGATGATCATGGGGCCATACAAAATTTCCCCAAAGCCAATAATAATGTGTTTGCTACTTCAGTTACTTTCATTTTCTAAATATGGGATTTTAAAATTCAGTGGAATAATTACTAAAAGGGATTGAAATTCCAGTGATTAGTGATGTTGTATGGCCATCAGCATTTGAGTTATGTCAACCTGATTTCAACTTGCTCTCAATGGCACCTGGGTTAGCTAGAAGGCTTACGAGCAGGCAGTTCTGGTCTTCCTCACCCACTTTTGTGATTTGAATGAGCTGCAGCTCCAAACACCAGGTATTTTTATAAGGACCATTGTATTGGGCAAAGATGAAAAAGGAAGCAACATCAATTTCCCCCACATTCCCCCATGCTTGTTCCCAATACTGGGTGGTTCCAGCAGCCTCTCTCATGGGATGGGTATGTGGGAGAGGAGGCAAGGGCAGTGCCTTTTTAAAAGTGATGATTTGCCTGTGCAGAGTACCTTAGCCAAGATTCCATTTTGGACAAGGTGGAGTAGTACAATTGGATTTCGGGGTGTGATCTGTACAGGTTAATTTAGAAATCTCAAGAAGCACCTCCAGTCTGTGACCAGGGCTCACATTTTTTATGACAGTTCCCACCTCTGCTCTTGTCCATCAGAAGATGAGACCACTCCTTACTGGCACATCTCTCTTTGGGTTGTTAGATAAGCCATTCACTGGCTTCTTAAAACCCTCAGACAAGAAGAGGGCTGAAACTTCATTAGTTGAATTGTCTTAGCTTGCTTGGGAAACAAAGTCAAACTGACATAAGGAATGAAAACATTTGTAGAGCCAGGTCTCCATGACCAGAAGATTCTAAACAAATCTGTACTCAGTATCTAAGCCAAAATGTACTCAGTTCCGAATCACATTTTGTTTTTCCTAAAGTAAAATAATGATCATATTTTTTTTTAGGAAATTACCTAAACCCAGACTGATATTGGCTTTCCTTTCCTGATTTCCCAAGGCACACTAATCATATGGCAAACTTTAAAATTTCTCCTAAGCCAAGAGATGAAAATTTCAGGATTAGAAGAAGGTAGAGCAGAGGAATAAGTGTGGTCTTTGAGTTGTATTCAGAAGATATAGGGACTCTAGGTAAAAAAAAAAAAAAAAAAAAAAAAAAAAAGTAGAGGTTTAAGACAGGCAGATCAGAGTCGGAGGTAAGGCTAGTCTCCATAAAAATAAAGAGGAAAGACGGTCCTTTCTAACAGGAAAAAAATACCAAAGTGCTCCTCTACCAAAATATTGGTAGCATATGGTTTCAAATCACGGAAAGGGTACATTAGGATGGGAGGAAATGAGGGTAGGTATTCAAAAAGGACTTGAATCTTTATAACTTACATAAGTTTAAATTATATTGAAAATATTATATTATTGTACACTTTTCTCACATTGTACATGAAAAAAATTCTGATGATGTTTTAAGAAAATAACTAAAAAGTATTAGAAAAATTTGTAAGAATATGTTTAGAATTTTGGGGTGGGAGAAGCCCTCAAAAGCAAAGCACAGAAACCATAAAGGGAAACATTGATTTGATCACTATGGTATCACAGCCCCCTCTCAATTAGAGGTGGAATGGACATCACTATCCCAGAATCCTCAGGATTGGGTAATGAACTATGGACTAGAGTAGACTTACTGGTATTCTACTATAGACTTATTGTGATTCTAGCAATAGAAGAAATTATATCATTCATGTGGAGGCTGTGGCCACTGGGGGTTCTGAGGGCAGGGAGAGGGAAAGACAGCTATAATAAGGGGTCATTTTTGGGACTTGGAAATTGTCTTGAATGACATTGCAATGACAGATACAGGCCACTATATATCTTTCCATTACCTACATAATTGGGTGGGAGAGAGTGCAAACTACAGTGTAAACTTTAATCCACTCTTAGTGGCCATGCTCCAAAAAGTATTCATCAATTGCGATGAATGTACCATCATGAAGGATGATGTAAATGTCGGAAAATGTGGGAGGTGTGGGGACCGGGGCATAGGAGAATCCCCTATATTTTTTATGTAACATTTATGTAATCTAAGTATCTTTAAAAAAATAAAAAAGTAAAGGTAAAAAAAATTGTAAAAAGATTGGTAATGGGGAGCCGGTGTAGCTCAATGGTTGAGCACCTGCTTTCCATGTACAAGGTCCCGGGTTCAATCCAAAAAACACTGGTAAGACTCAGTGAAGATGCAGGAAAGTGGGTACTCTCATATATTGTTGGTAAGAATAAACAAGTAAAGCCTCTTTGGAGGACTTTTTATATTAAATCCAAGAAAATACTGTTAACTGACTATAGTAAAAAAGAAAGAAATTTTAAGTCAAATGAAAATGTGAAAGCAATAAAGATTAAAAATACAAAATCTAGATGCAAAAATCCATAAGACTTTAAACATTTTAAGAATAAGGTAACGAATAATACTTGCTACAACTTCTGAAACCTAACTATAGAGGACACACAGGCCAGGTGCTTTACATACAGTCTCTCATTCATTCCTTACAAAAATCCCGTGAGGTTGGTGTCATTGTTTCTATTGTGCATAGGAAAAATGAAGTGAGATTCTGAAACTTGTTCAAGATCACAAAAATGATAAATGACAGAATCAGGATTTGAACCTACACCTATGAAAATGCAAAGCTCTTTCCACTACACCTTTGTGAAAAAGAAAACAATGGCAGTGAATGGCCCCCATGTGGAAAGGATGATGAGGCAGTGAAGCATTTTATTCTGAAATGCCTTTTAAATGGTACTTGAAAATGCATGAATGCTTTTATCCCAATACCCAGGGTATGTATGATAATGTGTTCAAAGATAAACACTCACGGCCACACAAGACATCCAAAAGGCAGAATCTTCCAAACTGGGCTCGTTTTCGTATTTCAGTTCTATCAGGTGGGGGCAGCACTTATCCCTAGAGTCAGTGTATTTTTAGCACCTTGGGACATTACACAGTTAGGTTTCCTGAGCTTTGATTTAAGAACACATTTCTCACACGTTCCCCTTTAGCTGCCACATCATTCAGATTTGCAAAGCCAGTGTGGAGTAAAAGGGCTATTTTTGTTTAAAATTTTAGCATTGATTATGCAGTGGTGATTCATGGCTTGGGAGCTTCAAGACTTAATTAATATAATAGTGCATGGTATTAATAAGTAAGGGCTTTGTGGAAGACTTTATCACTAATTACCACTGAACTGAAACCTGAAATCCAGAGTTTTATTTTCTCTAGCAGGGAGCATTAGAAACTATTTCTTACAGAAGAAATCTTGCCTTAACTTTCATTCACAACAAGGACGTTTGTCGAGATGGTCGCACAATGCTTAAAACTGCCCCCAGTTTCAGTACAGCCTTTACCCATCCAAGGACAGCCTTCATGGCAAGCAATCTAAAGGAATGATCAGTTTACAGTCAAGACTCTATATAAGTTATTCTAGACAAGCCTCTTCGATCCTTTGTACATTTGCATTAGAGACCACTGGGCAAAGAACGCTCTCCTGACTTGGGTTGGCACGAGGAGTGTCACTAATGATAAAACTCCATCTACATGTGCAACTTCATGTTCTTATACATGAAGCAGTGAACCCAACAATTCTATCTATGTTAACCTACACTGACAGACGCACCATGGATTTACATGCACTAAACTTTATTGACCCTCAGGACAGATAAAACATGTAGGGAGGCTGGGCATCTAGGTCAGATGCAAGCTTAGTGAGATCACTTTATTATACCACATGTGTTTTGTATGTTTCATATACAGACAATGTACCTCAAAAAGTAAAATGATTTGGGCTGGAACCCACAACATTTGAGTAGGAGGGGGAAAAAGCCCCAGGTTGCTTAAATGAGACGATTTAGCAAGAAAACGTCTACTTTATGAACAGTCTGAAAAAGTCAACTGATAACCTCATTTTCTAAAAGTCCTCTGAGGGAAATGGAAGTGTCAGAAGGAGGAGGAAACGTGAGAAGATGCTGAGAGCTCTTAAAAATAATCACTGTTAACTGGAAATGTCACTCTCCCCCACATCCCCAAGTCTCTTTTTAGATTAGCAAGCAGCAGTGACCAGATGGAGGCTGTGTTGAAATGCCTTCTGTGATGAGAGCCAACCATTTGCAGGCACAGATCTCCTCTCAAACAGATGGACCACCAATTTCCTGGGTTAAAGATCACCAGGCTCATTAAAGAAGCTGCAAGAGTTCAACAGTCAATATTCCTTTTTTTATCCTCACATCCTGAACCATAGGAGCATCTTCTATAACCTAAAAAAAGAGGTTAACCTGGAGTGGGGGGATTGACTCCTCCAAGATACCGATATACAAGAACAATGGGAAAGCCTATAGGAAAAGGATGAAATCAATGGTCATTAAAGCCTAGTTATGTCACCCATTATCAACATTCTTTGGTACTTTTTGTTGTGTTCTATTATGACTGTTTGGCTACAGAAGGATTAGTGGAAGAATTTTTATGTAAATAGGAAACAGAAGCTTCATTTGCTGCCGTTCTGATATAAACACCACACACTTTTTAGGGAAAGTCAATGGTAACAGCATCTTATCATCAACAGGAAAGGATTAAATTAAAGGAGAAAATTTGAGGCTGGCACTCAAGGAGAAACATGTGAAGATCGGAGGTCAAAAGCTGTATTTCCATTTTCTGAGCAAGATCAGATTATAGAAGACTGGATCAATAGCCCCTGTAATAGAACTTACTGTAATTAATGTTGAGAAATAGCTACTTATTTATTCCTACCTTAGGGGAAGACTTGATGTAATTGTCCAGGAAATTGTACTTGGGGGCAAAAAATTTCAAATTGGCTTTGAGATAAAATCACAAGTATTAAAGTAGAGGCAAAATATCCCAGGCATGTGGGCTGGGTCAACCATTAAAAATCACACGATTTAGTCCAAATCTGACTTAATTGTCCTGACATCCATCTGCTTTCCCTCTTTATTTATTGCAGCTTGGGATGACAGATGTCTCACAGTTTGATCAGAGACTACATGCCTTTCTGTTTTGTTTTCCTTGATTGAGCCCAGCCCAAGGGTTACTCCCCCTGCTGGGAGGGTCTAGGATAAATATTTTTGAAACTAGAAATCTTTAAAAAGTGTACTATATTCTTCTGTGCCTTCTTAAACACAGAAAACTAAATGCCATTTTACATCAATATGAGTTTGGGTCCTCCTTATGATTATAACTTATTTTCTCTGCCCTCGGTATAGCTGTCACTGCAGAGGCAGAGGGAGATGGCGTGGGCCACAGGAAGATGACATAGCTTGTTACTGCACAACTGCAGGCACAGGGATGGCCCCTCCAGACAGCAGGGCTGCATCTCTGTCTAATTAGCACACAGCTGGCTCCAGGGGTCACTGAGGTGGGTGCTGTTGCCCCTTAACTCCCATGCTCCAAGGACATAACTATTCTCTCTTTGGTCTCCCTGTAGCTTCCATCCCAGCATCTACAACAAGCATATGCTTTCTGCTGCATGTTATCCTTGCTGCTTCTATTTACCACTCTCTTCTCTTAGCTCTCCTCCTTTCTTGTCTCTTTGGAAGCCCACACCTCTTCCATGTTCCTTAGCTCTCAGAGGCTAACCCAGTCTTTACGCACACCCTGCACTAGCACAGGGCCTTTTCCTTCTAATGTGTCAAACAACGAATCCCACTATTTTGTGTTTAAAGTATGGGTGTTTCCTGGCTTTCACTTGGGCTGGGCTCAAGGGTTACTCCCCTACTGGGAACCTCTTTTCACCTACACCTGGGTTTAGAACAGAACCAGAAGCTTGAGGGAGCTGTTCGGAGGGTCCATGAATTACCAAGAATCGACTGAATTTGGTCCTGAGTTATTTCACTTGGTAATAGAAACTTAATGAACATTATCCAACTACACGGGCATGTAAAGAAAGAATCAAATGGGTACAGCTCTGAAGGCATTGGAAATAGCATTTTGGTAAATTTTGTTGGATTGTAGCCAAATACAACGTCTTGTAATACAGATCCAGAAGGACAATTTACGACTGCTTCATAGAAGTATCATTTGGATTTTTGGCAAATTCTAGCCAAGTTATATGATGTGATAAATCCTTTTCCAGAGATATAAAGCAACACAAAGTATTCTATTTTCTCCTAGGTTTTCTTTCTTATCAAGGATGCATCTTGAATAATGCATCTTAAATAAGCTTATTTGCACTTCAATCAGGAGAAATACTGATACTTAAAACACCCGGTGGTAGCAGTAATGAGCATCTTAAACATGCGTTAACAGCAGGCGGGAAAATGACAGGAAGAGGAGGCAGAACTTAGTGACTCTACATATTTCACAGAAATTTACTCTTCCCTTCCTCACCCCCCCCAACACATATTTTGTGCCCAGGTCTGTGTCAAGCATGGAAACAAGAAAGTTGAAGTCATAATTGTAAGTCACAATTGCTATTCTCCATGGGTTTACAATCTAGCAGAAAACCACACTTTAAGAACTATATAAAGGAATAGAACAGTTCTGGAAAAGTTTTCATCTTAGCAAGGAACAGCTTTCTACAGAAAAGTTGTAGAAGCAAAATGCATGCTGCTTAGTTCAGTAACGACTAAGTGAGGACATAAAAACAATCTATAAATACTTTAAAGGTGCAAATACCAAGTAGGGTGAGGAATTATTTTCTCTAGTACTCTGTAGAAATCACATAAACATGGAGTTAAGAAAAGGAATACACGTACTTATAGTGGAAACTATTACAACGGAATTCTTTAAACTGTAGCTCCAGGGTCCTCAATGACCCTGGATGTTTTCAATGACCTCAAAAACATCTCTAGCTCTTGGATGATACTTGTTGTCATCCCTCGGTTGTCCAGTTAATGTCAAGCACTATGATAGGCCCTAGGACATAGAGAGGTAAAAGATACCCCCAGCCCTCCTGAAACAGGAGATGAGATAGAAATGTGGGTATGGCAGGCAGTGGTAGAACTGGGAAGCCAAGCTCAGAAGGCTGCACAGCAGGGTTACCCTAGGAGCTGAGCCTTAGCCCTATCTCAGACCCACTGAATTACCATCTCTAAGGTTGAAGCCCAAACCTTTATTTTTTTAAAAAGTTCCATGGATTTTTCTGGTGAGACCCCAGGGCTGTAAATATTTGCTGGTGGGTTTTAAGCAAAGGAATGATCAGCACTGTGTGCTAGACCATGCGTCCTGGCTGCCAGGTGAGGGGCAAAATAGGAGACTCGACAGCATTTGGAAGCTGTTTGAATAATCCAGGGAACAGTGGACGAGGGTTTAAATTAAGGCAGTGTCAGATGGTGTAAAGGAGAGTGCAGGACAGGTCCAATCACAGCTGAGTAACTGGGTAAATATGAGGAGGTGGAGGAGAGTTGGGGGATCCGTCTCATCCTCCACCAGTGGAGAGTTAGCCAGGCTGGTAGGGGGAGTTTTCTTCCAAGATTTCACTGGGCAACATAATCAGACAGATGGAACAGAGTCAAATATTTAAAAGGAAGTTGAGGTCCAAGAAGCAAAAAGGAGTCCAAGGATCACCAAACTGACAGGGTCAGAAGCAGACCACACAGTCAAACCTGGAGTCCCAGAGCCAGATACATGAAAGAACTAACAAGGAGGCCTGGAATGAACCTGGAGCGGGTGTAGCAGCTATGGAGAAGAGGTCCTGATTTTGTGGGCCAGTCAGAGCAGGGTGCCTGGTGAGTTGGTCAAGATTAAGACACAGGGATGGGAGTTACAGTGGTGTGGATGATAAAAGGAACTAAAAAGAAGGGTGCAGGTTAGAGGGATAGGAGTTGAGGCGCTAGAGGACATTCAAATGGAGGTGTCCAGCCAGCATTTGGATAGAAGGGTCCAAAGTTCAGGGAGCTGTGCAGGGATGAGTCATTAGCAGATGGTTGGTGCATAAAACTCTGAGACTGGGTGAGATCATCCAGTAAGAGGAGCAGAGAGCCAAGGATGGAAGTATGGTAATTGTACATGGCTAAGAATTGAGACATGAATAAAGGAAAAAGCCTCCTGAAGGATTTCATGGAAGAAAGAGCAGAAAGGTAAGAGGTACAATGAGAGAGAGCTGCTATGGAATCCATGGGAGAAGACGGTTTCAAAAGAGAGTGGTCATTAGAGTCCATTGCAGACAAGGTCCACTTATTCTGTTGCTTCTGTTTATAAATATGGGTCTCTATAAAAAACCCATTAGAATGCAGAACATTTGGCTAATGCTAATGGATAAAAGAGTACTACAAAAATCTTGGAATTATACGTAATTGTATGCATAAATATGGTATAATTTGGGAGTAGAAGCATGAAAATTATAGGTTCCTTGGAAGATTTCTGAGAAGCTAACCCACTTTTCACTCTCTCTTCCTTGAGACATTAAACTAAACTTAAAATTGTTCCTCTTTTACTTTGCACTCTGTGACAAATTTGTAAATTACTCAATGCACAAGATTTTCAGGTCCCTTTACCCCATGATTTTTTTTCCCAGTGCAAGAATGAATCAACCAAGTGTCCACCTTTGAGAATACTAAGTGTACATCTGTGCTAGGCTGTTTATGTTTTCACCCTGTATTTTCTATTTTCTCTTTCCCTTTAGGGGAGACTTCTCTTCCCCATTAGGGTAAGAAAGAAAGATTGCCTGAAAAAAAACTTCCTTTCTTAGCTTTTGTTTCCATAGAGAAATGCAGCATACTTGTGAGGGAAAACATGGAGAGAGAAGGATTTTTCTAAGATAAAAATAGAGTCCTCAGGGCCAGAAGGAGAAGAAAGGGAAATCTATGAGGAGAAATAGTTGCCAAGGCTAAAAATGTATTCTCTAGGTTGGGGAGCGGAGAGAGATGTAGCTCTCTGAGCATCAGGGACCTATGAGCTAGTCTGTCCCTGGCAAGCCCCAGGAAGAAGTGACACAACCTAGGAGCACTCAAGGCCCAGGACGCCCGGCCTTGGCCCTCTCTTCACACCCACTACATAAATGATGTCCCATATGGATCCCTTGTTACATATGCATGTGACCACTGGGGAAATCCTAAAACACATGGTTGTAGACAAGAGGTGGGCCAGGCTGTCCTTATGGAATCCCAGGTTCCAGGAAAAAGTAAAGCAACTTTCTTTCAAAGTATCTCTGAAAGTAAGACTCTCATTCCAAGGCCAATGGCATAATTATGTAAACACCGTGCCAGAAAGTTAATCAGGATCCTGAGTGTGTTAATCAGCACAAGTTTCACCTTCCCACTAGGAAAATAATCAGTTCAGACCCAATGGCCCTTGCCAACTCTTATTTTATCTAGTGGTTAACAGATGCTGGGGTTGCTAGCGTGCTGCAGCTGCGTGCATCTCCACTGGACTCCCATTGCTCCTGAAGTTCTTACCTGACAAAGTGAGCTGACGTCTGGACACCTCTGGGAAGAGGAAGGGGTTAGAGAGGAAAGGAAAAGAATGCTTCTTACCATTCGAAATAAAATCAAATGAAAAGATGCAATGGCCTAAAAATGTACATCAGCAGCATTTGGCACAAGAAGCAAATGTTAAGTGGGGCACCGACCTAGACTTCGTAACTCAGGCCCCTCCCAGGCCCTGCTTTGACTTTCAGAAACTTTACTTCTTTTTTAAACATAGGTAATATTTTTGTTTCAGACATTAGATAATTGTAAAACACTTTCCACTAGAACAACCAAAGAGCATTATACCCCGGCCATGGAGAGAAAGTATAACTGTAAATCGATATCGCAGATCATAAATTACTGTTTATTACCAGACAAGAGAATGGTTGCCTCTGAAAGTGGACCTGCTTGCACAGCTAAGGATTTAAAGAATGTTTATTGTTGCAATCTAAACCTTTAAAATAAACCCCTTGGAGGAAGAAAAACAGATTTTAGTGCTTCTATTAGTACTCCACAATACACTATTGAATCAGTCCCGTTCCTTAAAGAAGTTAGTAATTTATTGCCCAAAATATGTTGCAGTTGTCATCTGTGAATTCAGAGTCACAGAACTGTTAAATTTAACGAACTATGGTTAAGAAATGAATGAATAGTTATGAGCTTCACAAATCAAATTCTCAAATCTACACTTTGCTTTTCTTGAATTCTAAATGTGTTTACAAGAGGTACAACTCCACCCCTCATTGGCTTGTCACGCTCAATTTTACAAGGACAAGCAAACAACCAGCCATATTTGCTGTCTGCCAATTACAGCTATGGCTGAGCTGGGCCCTGGGTGCACTGAAATATAACTGCTGGGGAGGAAAGCTCTCTCTAGGCCACGTGTTTGCTGTTCGTGGACATAAAGAGCCACACAGCCTCCAGTGAAAAATGATTTTGGCATATTTGAGTCACTGGAAAATAGCACCGATATCTCATTTTCTGAAAGTCTATGGGAATTACCTTGTTTTCATTTCTGTGGGATGTAAAATGACTTAGATCTAGAATAAACGGCCCAAATCACAAACTGGGAGTTGTAATCATAATGATGATTATGCAATTGCATCATTTACTTCCAAACGTCTCAGAGCCTCCTTCATACCTTCCACTACTACACTGTAGCCAAAGCTGTACTGAGGACCCTTCAGAGGAGAGGATGAAAATATGTCATAAGTGCATTCTTGAATGAAAAGCAGTTGAAGCAATATTCTTTCATCACCCGGGTTTGTCTGGGCCTTGGTACCTGCACATCCTCGCTTCTCCTGCCATGTCTGCATTCCATTCTGAACTTACTCATTTTACCTGAGCCTCAGTCTCAGATCTGCCCTTGTTGGTTCATCCCAGCCAAGCTTGTTTGACTCTGGATGCCCAGCTAGTGCCTTCTTCCTTCTGTGTTGGTTCAGCCTGTGCTGGTTGCAGGGTGTAGAATGGCCCCACACAGGAACCGCCCTCCTAGGTTCTGACCTGACCTGAATCCTCTCCTGCCATGTCCCCAGTGGGTCTGGCCCTCAAACTGTGCCATTGTCATGATTTTCTGCCTCTACAGAGAAAGAGGAATGGCCACCCTCAGACAGGAGATGGAAACCATCACCAGCAGAGCTGGAAACACCGGACTACTTCTTTCACTGGAAAGGATGTTAAAACCAGTATGTGGTATGTTTTTTTCGCACTTCTTGGAGGATTTCTCATCTGCTTAGGACAGAAATGACATTGGAACTGGATTTTGAAAGATGAGATGGAGTTTTTCTGAAGAGAGGCAATGGAATTGCAGGCAGTGGAAACTGCAGAGCCACAAGCTCATAATCCTGAAAAGGAAAGAGTAAATAATTCCATGTGATTGGAACATTGGGAGAAGAACAAGGAGTAGCAAATGGTGAAACTGAGGCTACAGGGTCTAACTGTGATGCATTTTAGGGTGTGTAGGGTATCTGTTGTTTTGCTGTCCTGGAGACAGCTAGAGAAGATTCAAGAAAAGTCACGGTTCTAAAGTTTGGCCAATCAGAGTATCACATTCTTCTAAGTATGGTGATTGGTTCAGGGATGGGCATTTGATCAAATCAGATTCAGTGAGACGCAATGAGCCTTCTGCTTGGGCTCTTGGGAGGGAAACACTGTGTCCTTTTTCCACGGGGATTGTGAGCCTGGAACTGCCAGGAAATACCATATTACAGAGGCTGAGACTAAAAGACAATGCAAGAGAAGGCTTAACCTAGAGCTGGGGAGAAACTGAGCTCCTAGATCAAGCCATGCATGAAAATAAACTTTTTTGGTTTTACAAGCTAATGAATTTCCTTTTCTGCTCAAGCCTGTTTGAATTGGGTTTCTTATCCTTTACAACCAAGAGAGTCTCAAGTCATATATTTTGGATGCCAAGCTAAGGCTTTGGGGTTAATTCTCCAGAAATGAAAAAGGTAAGATGGGGCACGTGGAAATAACATAATTTTGACTCTTTTAATTACTTCAAAAATCTTAACTGACCTCTTATAATTATCAAAAGGGTCTGGTGTTCTTAGGGACCAGTAAAGAATTCCATTGTTCAACATATTCTGTTGCATATAGTTTAGGATTTAATTATATATTACTTTACATTGTTTGTTATTAATTCTTATATGCTTGACTTGTTCACTCAGCTAGCTTTTCCCTTGTTGATGCCATGGATCATGATTATCACACAGTCCTAAACATATAGCAGGTGCTGTTTAATTGCTTATCTTCCTGGGGATTAGAAAAGGATAAGAAAGGAAATGCAACCTCCTTTTACTGGAGTCTATGAACGTTCCTCACCAGATTTAGCCTCAATTCCCTTAGTACAACAATGCTTATACTCCAAGAGGAAGCTAATGCCTCTATTTGCATAACTGTGAAGTCCTCATACTCCAGTGTTTTTGCCAAACATAGCAACTTATCCAATTACTTTCAATATGCTGATAAGAGTCCCTGGTGGTATCACCCCACACAGAGGGGCTCCTGAGGGCTCTGGAGACACTCAGGTCCTATATAAGGGGGAATAGCTCCAGAGATTGATGCCTTATCAGTGGGCTTTACTTTGGAATCTATGCTCCTGAGAGTAACAGAGTTGGACTCAAATAAGTCCTCCCTGCACATGGTTCATCAGTCCCTTCTATTCAAACCTATATGTGAGGCTGGAGTTTGTAGGTGTACTTCCAGAGACTGGAGCCTCTGGCCTGCCTGTGTGCCAGCTGTGCCTGGAATCTTGGTGGAGCTGCAACTCCTACTCTACAGCTCAATGGACTCACCCAAGTCACCTGGTGAGGAGACGATGGACAATGGCCATCCCAGGGAATGGAGAGAGTCTGCAGCTGCAGGCAGGATAATTCCATCCACCGTATCCATGGGATATAAGCCCCCTCTCACTTGGAGGTAGAGTGGACATCACCATCCCAAACTCCTCAGGACTGGGGGAAGAGCTATGGACTAGAGTGGACTTAATGGTATTCTGTTGTAGACATATTGTGATTCAAGCAATGGAAGAAATTACAACAGTGAGGTGAAGCCAGTGGCCACTGGATGCTTTTGGGGCAGGGAAGGGAAAAGCAGTTGTAATACAGGGGCTTTTTCAGGACTTAGGAATTCTCCTGAGTGAAATCACAACGACAGATATAGGCCATTTTACATCAGCATATAACATGCAGATCTGTGTGGGAGAGAGTGGTCTACAATGTGAACTATGGTCCATGCTTAGTGGCAAAGCCCCAGGATGTGTATATCCATTGCAGGTGATGAGCCACACTAATGAAAGATGTTTATGTGGGATGTTATGGGAGGTGTGGGAGGTGGGGAACATGGGAATCCCTGTAATTTTTGTGTAACATTTATGTAATCTAAGCATCTTTTAAAATATAAAAAAATAAAAATAAATTAAAATAGGAAAAAAAATGCACCTAAAAAAAAAAGTGTCCCTGGTGGTTGCTGCACCCAAAAGGAAACCACCAATCCCTTTGGAATGAGCAAATCAATGGAATTCCTGATGTAAAAGCAACTTATTTTTGTTTCCTATGTGAAAATGTGTCACGGGGTCTAAGCAGTTATTAATTTTATTAGAGCCAGCTATATGAATCGTCTACTCTCTCGAGTTTAATTAATTTGAGACACCCATTCCAAGAGATGGAGAAGGATAGAGCTTAATGTCCCCAAGGATAACCATGCATAAACTTTGATTTATAATTTACATTAAATAAATATGGTCATTTTCTTTGAATATTAAAAGTACATTTCTG
>JAQZBX010038097.1:0-23539 GCA_029593785.1 Cabassous unicinctus | reverse complement strand
GGTCTTTGATTTTTAAGATGAGACAGTTGGACAAAAAGAACCAAAGTAAAATATCCAACAGCACACAGCAAAGTCAGCCCTCAACCTCAAGTCTTCCAAGTCCAAATCCAACACTTTCCACTTCCCTGGCTGCATCCACTTGCATCCTCATCACTGCCATCTAAATCTTTTCTGTTCCACATGCTGTCTTAGCAAACATATCCCCTGAAAGTCAGAGCTGCTTCTTTGGCCCTTGGTTACTTCATCTGTAAGAGGACAGGTGATCAATGAGTACCATCCTGGCCCTATTTTTGTATGTTCCAAAACTAGTCAGTAACAGAGTTGGGACTAGAAGCCAGATCTCCAGCCCAAGCGCTCTTTCCACCATCCCAATAGTCATTTTCCCTATGCAGAGTTAGTTTTACCCACAAGCTAAATAGGCAGGGAGCAACCTACATGATGATTGAAATTTCCCCATAAGAAATATCTTAGCACCAAATGCACAAAAAGTATGAAATAACACTATTAGAGATTCACTTATTTGGATTAAAATTTTGAGTTTCAAAATTCTCTCTTAATGTGCAAGTGACTGTGGAAGGGGTACCACAGTGACCACTTTGGGCCAATAACTCCTGAGCCCAGAAAATTGGGAAGTAGATATTGGCTTGGGAATTTGACCTGAGCTCAAAGACAGGCTCTTCCACTATCCACTATGTGACTTTAGGAAAAATACTCAACCACCCAAAGCCTCACCTTTCACACCTATAGTTGGGTATAATACTCATCTGAGCAGGGTGGGTATGGAAGATTAAATGAGATTGAGTGTCTATGTTGTTTGGCAATTAGCACTTGTTAAAAGGGTGTGGCATTACAATTAATCTTGATGTCATGTTTTAAGTTATTTTCTAAACAAAAATGACAGAGTACATGAAAGGTCCCAAGGAAATGGGTTTGATAGGGTGAAGAACATCAAGAACACCAGAGGACACCAGAGCACCAGACACAGTATGAGGCCCAAGAGTCTATTAAAGAAAAAAAATTTAAAGAGTGTATAAACATGACTTTCAGATATAAAATGAACACATGTCAAGGATTTTATTTATATATTAATTAATGAGGAAACCAGTAAGACATTAGAACCTATTCAAAGGAGAATTAAAATCACCACATACATATAGGTAGATAAAGATAGGTGAGATATTATAATAGATGCAAAGCAAGTCAAAAATCAATTGCAATGGAATTTGGCAAAGGCAGAGCTGAGAGGGACATTTATATCTCTAATGCTTACATTAAAAAGAAGAAAAGATCACAAATCAGAGACCTAACCTAACAACCAGAGGATCTAGTAAAATAACAGCAAACTAAACCCAAAGCAAGCAGGAGGAAGGAGATAATAAAGATTAGAGTGAAGAAAAATGAAATAGAGAATAAAAAAGCAATAGAGGAAAGCAACAAAACAAAAGTTGTCTTTTTGAAAAGATTGGTATAATCAACAAACCTTTAGCTATACTGACAAAGAAAAAAAAGAGAGGCCACAAATAAATAGAATCAGAAATAAAAGGGTGGCCATTACTACTGACGTCACAGAAATAAAAAGGATTATAAAAGGATACTATGGACAACTGAATGCCAAAAAGTTAGGTAACCAAGATGAAATGAACAAATTCCCAGAAAAACACACATTATCTACACTAACACAAGAAGAAAAAGAAGATCTCAACAGAGCAACAACAAGTAAAGAGATTGAATCAGTAACCAATCACCTTCCAACAAAGAAAATCCCATGACAAGATGGCTTCACTGGTGAATTTTACCAAACATTCCAAGAATTTACACCAATCCTGCTCAAACTCTTCCAAAACATTGAAGGAGAGGGAATATCTCCTAACTCATTCTATTAAGCCAATAGCACCCTAAAATCAAAGTCTGATAAAGATACCAAAGAAAAAAAATCTACATACCAATATCCCTTATGAATAGCAACATGAAAATCCTCTAAAAATACTAGCAAACTGAATCCAACAGCACATTAAAAGAATTATACACCATGATCAAGTGGCATTTAACCCAGGTATACAAGAGTGGTTCAGTATATAAAAATCAATTAATGTAATACACTATGTTAATAGAACAAAGGGAAAAACACATTCTCTCAATTGATGCAGAAAATACATTTGACAAAATCCAGCACACCTGTTTTTTTTTAAATTAGAGAAGTTGTGAGTTTACAGAGCAATCATGCATAAAATACAGGAATATGTTATTAATAGGGGGGTATATGGGAATCCAGCACCACTTCTTAATGAAAATACTTAGTAAACTAAGAATGAAAGGAAACATTCTCAATATGATAAAGGATATGATGAAAAACCTACAGCTAACATCATACTCAAAAGTAAAAGACTGATTACTAAAACTGGAACACTATGTAAAACATTCTCTATTTGCAGATCACATGATCCTATATAGAGAAAATCCAGAAAGATGCACAATGAAGCTACCAGAGCTAATAAACAAATTCAGAAAAGTGGGGAGGGGGTACAAAATCAACACAAAAATCAGTAGTGTTTCTATAATTACTGGTATTGAGCAACCAGAGGAGGAAAGCAAGAAGAAAATTACGTTTACATTAGCAACTAAAATAATCAAATATGTAGGAATGAAATGTAACCAAGGATGTAAAGGACTTGTATGTGAAAAGCTACAAAACATTGCTAAAAGAAATCAAAGAAGACCTAAATAAATAGAAGGACATTCCATGTTCATGGACTGGAAGACTAAATAACGTTAAGATGTCAAATCTACCAAAAACAATTTACAGGTTCCACAAAATCCCAATCAAGATTCCAAAAGCCTTCATTGCAGCAATGGAAAAGCCAAACATCAAATATATACAGAAGTGTAAGTGGCCCCAAATAGCCAAAGCCATCTTGAAAAAGAACAAAGTTGGAAAACTCACACTTTGATTATAAAAATCAATACAAAGCCACAGTAATCAAAAGAACATGGCACTGGCCAAAGGAATGACATACAGACCAATGGAATCAAATTTAGAGATGAGAAACAGACATGCACATCTATAGCCAATTAAATTTTGACAAGAGTGCCAAGAACACTCAATGGGGAAAGAATAGTGTCTTCAACAAATGGTGCTGGGAAAACTGGATATCCATATGCAAAAGAATGAAGGTGGACCTTTACCTCACACCATATAGAAAAATTAACTCAAAATGGATCAAAGACCTAAATATAAGAACCAGGACTATAAAACTCCTAGAGGAAATCATAGAACAGCCTCTTCAGGACCTTGTGTTAGGCAGTGGTTTATTAGACTTTACAACCGAAGCACAAGCAACAAAAGGAAAAATAGATAAATGGGACCTCATCAAAATTTAAAACTTTTGCACCTCAGAGGACTTTATCATGAACATAAAATGACGACCTGCACAATGGGACAAAATATTGGGAAGCCACATATCTTGTAACAGTTTAATATCCAGAGTATATAAAGAAATCTTACAACTTAACAAAATGACAAAAAAGCAATTAAAAATTTGACAAAAGACTTGAATAGACATATATCTAAAGAGGATATAGAAATGGCCAAAAAGTACATGAAAAGATGCTCAACATCACTAGCCATTAGAGAAATGCAAATCAATACAATATGATACCATTTCACATCCATCAGAATGGCTACTATTAAACAAATAGAAAATAAGTGTTGCAGAGGATTGGAGAAATAGAAATACTCGTTGTCTGGTGGCAGGGATGGTAAAATAGTGCAGCTGCTGTGGTATGGAAAACATTTTTGTGGTTCCTCAGAAAGTTAAGTATAGAATTACCATATAACCCAGCAATCCCACTTCCAGGTATATAGCCGAAAGAATTGAAAGCAGGAACTCATAGATATTTGTACACAGATGTTCAGAGCATCAGTATTCACAATTGCCAAAAGATGGAAGCAACCAAACTGTCTATCAACAGATGAATGGGTAAACAAAATGTGTTGAATATTATTCAGTTGTAAAAAGGAATGGATTTCTGATACATGAGACAACATGTATGAACCTTGAAGACATCATGTTAAGTGAAATAAGCCATTTGAACACAAAAGTTAAAATATTGTATGATCTCACTGATATGAAATAATTAGAATATGCAAATTTAGAGTAAAAAACTAGAATACAGATTATCAGGGGCTGAGGTGGGGGTAGAGAATGGGGAGTTAATACTTAACTGGTACAAAGTTTCTGTTTAGGGTGATGGGAAGTTTTTGGACATGGATGGTGGTGATGGTAGCACAACATTGTGAATTTTTAATTAACACCATTGAATTGTATATTTGAATGTGGTTAAAAGGGTAAAATTTAGGTTGTATATTTGTTACTAGAATAAAATTTTTTTACAAAACCACAGGACTGTGCAAGGCAATCAGTGAACCCTAATGTAGTTATGGACTACATTTTAAAAGTATATTTATAGGGAAGCGGGTGTGGCTCAGTGGATAGAGCCCCCATTTACCATATGGGAGGCCCGGGTTCGCGTCCCGAGGCCTCCTTGTGAGGGCACGCCGGCCTGAGCGGTGCGGTGGGCTGATGCAGCAACCTCACGGCAGGAAGTGGGTGTGGCGCAATGGATAGCGCACCCGTTTACCATATGAGAGGCCCCGGGTTCGCTTCCCGGCGCCTCCTTGTGAGGGCAGGCCGTGGGCTGATGCGGCAAGACCTCACAGCAAGGGGGAGATAAGCAGACACGGAGAAGACACGCAGCGAATGGACACAGCAGCACAAGCAGCAAGGGGGGGATAAATAAAATAAATAAATCTTTAAAAAAAAAAAAAAAAGATGATGAAGGGAAGAACTAGTACAGAAGCAAGATGGAGAAATAGGGAGGGAGCCAAGTGAAATTTAAAAAGTAGAATTCCTGTACTTTATGAACAATTCTGAGGTTTGAAGAGTCTAAAGTAATTTGCAGGTTTGGGGTTAGAATAACCAGCAAGAACGAGAGAGAAACCCAAAGGAGGAAACTACTCTGAGTGGGAAAATGATAGTATTTGATGCCTGTGGGCTGCCTGAGCAGAGATTTTCAGCAGGAGAAGTGTTTGGGACAGAGATACGGATTTGTGGGTCACTGGCATAGAGGTGAGAATTAAATCTTTGAGTATAGAGGAGATTACTCAGCAGGGAAGTGAAGAATGAGACAGAAGAGGGAGGGCTGAGGACAAACCCTGGTACAGGTACAGATATTTCAGGGGTGGTAGAGGATGAAATGCCCATAAAAGAAACTGAAAATGAAAAACTAAGAAAGTTAAGAAAACTAAGAGGAAGTTAAAGGGGCAAAGCATTTCCAGAAGAAAGGAAGAGTCAGCAGTGTTAAATGCTTACTCCAATTAATAGAAGTGATGAAATGATTTGGAAATGATGATATAATTTGTAAGACTGCTGGGCACAGAGGCAGTTTGGAGTGAATTGAGGGGTGAATGGAAAGAGAGCAAGTGGAGAAAGTGAATATAAGCAATTCCATCAAGAAGCTTGTCTATGGAGGAAGGCATTTTGAATGATAGCTATAAATTAATAGAAGGGTAAAGGAGGTTTTTGTTGGTTTTGTTTTGTGTTGCTTGTTTAAAATGGGAGATACCTGAGTTTATTTAAATGCTGAGAGAATAGAGTCAGGAAAAATAGAGGATTCAGGAAAGAATGGGGATTGTTGATAGAGCAAGCTCTCTGGAAGGAAAGGGGTGATTGAATAAACAGATTGGACCAAAGGAGTGACACATCTTCCACTGAGATGGGGAAAGAAATCCAGACTGGGAGCAGCGTCTGTTAAATTTAGGAGGATGGGGCAGAAAAATGGAGTTCTTACCTGATGGCCTGTATTTTCTTGTCAAATAAGAGCCAAAGTCGTCTGTTGAGCTAAGACTAACAATAATAAACTTAAAGTGTTCCAATAAGTATTTTTCTTCCTTTACAGCAGTGATAGTTTCTTTACTATTTTATCACTTGGGATTTAAATTATTTTTAATATCACCCTTAAAACATGAAAATCTGTATAAATCATTTTGTTTTGACCTGGAAATTCATCATCCATTATTTTCTCAGGGAGATTGCCTCTGTTCTGTTTCGAATTATTATCACCATCCTTCCTCATGTTAGACACAGGGAACTAAAGTCCAGGGAGGTTATAAGCTGGTCATGGTCAACCACAATTTCCTGGAAAGGTTGAACTTTACTTTTTTAAAATTTTATCACTGTTTCTCACAAGTGATGATTTGGTTGTCCATTAAATGACCAAGTGGGCTCTGTCCTGTTCCAAGTTTTATCAACAAATGAGATGAAGGTATTAAAGGTTATAAGGGTTCGATAACAGCAAAGATGACAAAATCATTATTTAAAAATGCTTTCAAACATGCTAAAATCATGACTAAAATATAATTTTAAGGGGATGTATATAAAGTAATTGCACTTAGTTTTTATAAAAAATCAATCACACAGAGAAGATATGCCTGACAAGGGGTTACTTATCATTGCTAGATACAAAGATTTATTATAAAACTATATTAAATAAGACTAATATGTTGGTACAGGAAAGGATAGACAAATAGTCCAATGGAACCCTGAAACAAACTCATTCATATGTAGATCTATGATATATGGCTAAGCTACTGATGGCCAAATTAGTGGGTAAAGGAGGTGTTCTTCAGTAAATGGAACAATTGGTTATCCACATGAGAAAAATAGCAATGTATCCTTACCTAACACCATATACAAAAATTAATTCCAGATAGATCAGCTATTTTAATGGGAAAGGCAAAGCAAAATTTTTGAACACTATAGAAGAATAGCTCTATAACTTTGAAGTATGGAAAGATTTCTTAAATAGGATTTTAAAAATAAAAACCATTATTAAAAAGACTGTTGAATCTAAAATTACTCTGAAATTAAAATCTTATTATCATTTTAACAGTTTGAAGCTGGGCGTATCCCAGAAAATCATGTCCATAGAGCTAATTCATTCCTGTGCATGTAAACCTATTGTAGGGATCTTTTGATTAGATTCAGATAAGGGACCTTTGTTTTGATTAGATCATTTAAGTAGTACATGACCCAGGTGGGTCTTAATCTTCTTACTGGAGTCCTTTTTCAACAGAAGAATAAAAAAGCAACAGACACAGAAAGAAATCTGCAGAAACAGAGAGAAGCCTCCAGAAGTTGATGAACCCGGGAGAGAGAAAAGCCACAGAAGGAGCAGCTGAAGCTGAAGGCAATGAGGCCTGGAGAAAAGGGGAGAAATGAATAACCCTGGCATCTGCCTGATTGCCCACAGCTGTACTTGGGGAGAAAATGAACCTGGAGAAGAAGGCAGAGACCTACAGAGCCACCATTATGCATTGCCATGTGGCAAGAGTCCAGGATTGCGAGCAGCTGAACTTTGGGGGAAGAGAGCTTTGCCTGATGCTTTGATTTGGACATTTTCCCAGCCTCAGAACTGTAAACTTTTAACTTAATCCCATTGTAAAAGTAATTCATTTCTGGTATATCACATTGACAACCTTTAGCAAACTAAAACAATCATCAAAAGCATCATAGAGAGGGAAGTGCATGTGACTCAAGTGATTGGGCTCCAGTCTACCTTATAGGAAGTCCAGGGTTCGATTCCTGGGGCCTCCTGGTGAAAAGCAAGCTGGCAAAACAATGGGGGGAGGGGGAGAAATAAATTAATCTTAAAAAAAAAACAAAACCATAAAGAGTGAAAAATATAAGCTACAAACTAGAAGATAAATATACATAAAAATGACAAAGATTACTATGCAAAATATGTAAATGAACCCAGTAACCAATAAGTTATATATGCTACAGCTCAATAGTAAAAGGTATGATGAGGCATTTCACAGAGAAGAAATAAGAACAGTCAATAAACAGATTCAGTGATGTTCAGCCTCATTAGTAATTAAGAAAAATATATTAGAGTCATAGTGATATACCATTTTATCCCCATTCAATTGGAAAAATAAATTAGTCTTAAAATACCAAGTGTAGCAAGAATATGGAACCACAGACCTCTTATACACTGTTGATGAGAGCACACATTGGTAAAAAGATACTGGGAAACAAATGGACATTTCCCAGTAAAGGTGAAGGTATATGTACCTTCCATCTCCCTAGGTATATATCTTAGTAAATTCTTGGACATGTGCATAGTGAGACATGTGCAAGAGTGTTCATAGCAAACTTTTTAAAGGAAAAAAATGAAATAACTCAAATACCCATCAACAGGAAAATGGATAAATGAAGCAGTGAAAATTAATGAATTATAGCTACATGTAGGATTGTGAAGGAATCTCAAAAAGTGCACAGTGAAAAAACCAAGCCATAGAAAACTATAAATGGCATGGTTCTGTTTATATGATGTTTAAAAATGGAATAATATTAGCAAAATATTGTTTAAGGATGCGTATTTTAATAAAGGTCAGAGGTAAATACAAAATTGAGACTAGTGGCTTCCTCTGATGGGAAGGAATGGATGCAGCCTCTTCCTTAAACTAGTTAATGAGTATGCTGGTGTTCACTTATTTGTTTATTTTTATTACCTCTTAACTGTACAGATACACTCTTTGGTATATATAGTTTACAGCTTAAAAATGAAGTAAATAAAAATACACCTTTATATGTAGGATATATTTCAAAATTTTAGAAAATCAACACATAAAAAAACAGTTCGGGCACACTAAGCTGCATCTATGTCTTGAATTCAGATGATTGTAAATAATAGTCTCATGCTTAAAATGAGCTTAAGTGTATATGGTACTCTGGATCCACTCTTTCGGTTCTGGAATCTCACTGTAGTTCTGAGCACTCTGCACTGGAGCATGGCTGCTAGGGCCTGTCTCAGGGGAGTAAGGGCTCCTGAATCCCTGTAATACAAAACGTGTTTGAAGGAATGTGGAGGCTGGGAAAGAGCAGACTAAGCTACCTTCAAACATATATAGAGTTGTCCCTGAGACAACTAGAGCAGGAGACTTGTGTTCTAGAGAGCTAGGATTTAAGCAGCAAGAAAGCCTTGGCTCAAAGTGCCTCAGAACTCCTCAGCAAGAGAATACAGTCTCATGAGGGAGCGGGACAAGGCAGGCCAAGGCTGTGTGACCATCTGCTATAGCAAAGTCCCTTCCAGCTCTGAGATTCATTGACTCAATGACAACACTTATCATTTAAATTAACAAATTATTCTATGTTAAGCACTGAAATTTCAACAAGACTCCCTCTACTCATTTTCTGCTATGTGATGGATATTAGCTGTGACTCAAGACTTGAGGAAAATGTTTACACCTTCCTTAGGGATCTCTGTGTGAGAATCAATGCGGTGCTCTGACACTGTGGCTTTCTGGCCTCCACAGCTGGGGCTGTTCAACCTCCGGCTTCTAGAACCAGGCTCTTGTGTCTGTGAATAATAGAAATGCACTTCAAACCAGCATAAGCAACAATGTGGAATTTATCATAAGTTTCAACAGAGCTATTTCACAGGATCCAAGGGTATTGACCTGATGGACTCCAGATTGAGAAAACAATGAGGCAACCACACTCAATTTCTCTCTATCTCTTTCTCTCTCTCTCTATCTCTCAATCTCTGTGACCACATAGTCGTTTTATACTTTGTTAATCAGCCCACCAGCTTAATTTTCTTTCTGCATATGAGCTTTCTTGTTTTCTCCATAGGCAGGGCTGTCTTAACAGCTTAGAGCCAGTGCAAACTTAGAGCCAGCACCATTTCCAAAATCCTTGCAAAGTCTTGATTGGCTGAGCTTGGACCAGGTGTCCACTCCTACTCTGGATGACCAATGGTCAGTGGCAGGTGGTGGAAACGTGGTTTCAAGATTTCTTTATAGGAGGAGGGTAGAATTCAGAGAAGGGGAGTAAGAACATTAACAGATACCCCAAATATTTTTAGATAAATCTCTAACTCATAGAGTTGTTGTGAGGTTTAAATATTATAAGAGACATAGAGTATGTGGCCCATAGGCACCAAATTAATGTTAGTTTCCTCTCTTGCTTTTCTCCCTTATTTCTGAGTCTCAGCTTCTTTTATATGTGTCTATACTTATGGCCAAATCTGACTACTCTGGCAATTTTGGCTCTCTCATTCACATTATACTCACCAAATGACAATTGATCACATCTACACACTTGTTTTGATATTTCAGCCACCTGAAATAAATAGGTCACTTTTATTTAGTCATTATTCTATAAGCAGACAATGATGGGGTTGTGTGTAAGATACAGTCCCTATTCAGCTCATTAGGTATGTCACACTGAATAAGTTACACTTGATTAATATTACATGGAGATCAAAATATTGGTCTCTGAGATTTCAACCCACTGAAATATGGAATAAAATAAAATCACAAACCATGCACATATATGCATTTTAGTTTTTGTTGTCCTAATATACACAAACAATATTTTTATATTTGACATTATGTGAAGTATGGTAATTTATATAAATGGATTTCCTTAATTTCTACTTCTGTCAATGCCATGCAAAAAAATATTAACCATGTTTGAATGTTTCTCTAAAATCTATGACATAGATCTATTATAATTACAATATTTCTCTCCTCAACTCATGTAAGCTATTCACTTGTTAAAATTTTTTACAAAGGGGGGTGTGTAGAATTCAGCATATATTTCCTAAGATATAACGTTGATCAGGCCAGTAAATGTGGTCAAATAATATAGGGCTAAGCCACTTACTTGAACATTTCAAGTTTGCACCCACATAACAACCAAAAATATTTTAAAAGCAACAAGAAGAATTGTTTAACATGTTATATCTTTGAAATACTTTGTGGAAAGTATTAGGTAAATTTTGATATTTTACTCAGAATCATCCATCATTTCTTGGTGAAACTTCATTGGGAATCTCAAAACCATCCCCAATAGGGTTAAAACAGGCCCAGAAGCTGAGGAATTTGCATTATGAGAAAATATAATCTCTAAGACTCTAAGGTCTCAGTTGGTGTGATTTTTATATGACAAAGCCAGTTATAGGCATATCCACTCTCTACTTACTGAAAGCTCATTTAAGTTAACATCATTTCATATAATATTCCTTGGAGACTAAATCCTTTGCTTCTTAGGTAAGTAAAACTCTTTTTCACTTCAAAGGAAGTTTTGCCTACCTTAGAAACTGGATCATGTTTCTAGGCATATTACCCTTATGTGATCTTCCTTTTCACCATAGTTCTTTTTAGTCCCTTGATGTCTGAAAATTCTGATGGACTATATATTAATGGATAAATGCAACTGCCATGCTAGTTTGTACTAATATCCCTCCCCTTTACTTCAATTGCTCAATAGCTTTTAAGAGAACAATTCTGTTGGTATGCTTCTGAGAAGTTGCACATTGTAGTAGATATAATTATCTAAAAATATATTTATATTTAAAATACTAGGGGATGTGTTATTTAAGAAAATATATAATCCGCTGCATTGGCATGGCAAACAGATACATATATTCTTTCTTAGCTCTATTGAACTAGTAAAGCACTTAAAATTTATATCAAAGGATTGAATTTCACCAATTACTTGATATTTTTAAAAATTGATGAAATATAGTCCATTGGCTCTTCCAATTTCTATCAAGTGAAAATGCTTAATCAGTCTTCTGTACCTCTCAAAGTGAGCAGGAACTAGGCTTTCTCTCTTTGCAAGTCAAAGCTAATTTCACTCAATGGATTTATGCAAACTGATATTTCAGATTAAGATGTCTCAAGCAAAGGTCAAGAGAATGCCCCAAACTGAATTTGGTTTCAAAGGGCAAATGGAAACTCCAGACTCATTTGTTTTCATCAATATTTTGCTGCATCCACAATATACATGTCATAAATTCAGAGCAGAGAAGCCTGCCCATTGCCCCCTTATAGGTGGGGATGCCTGACTCTAGGGTTGAGATGTATTCATATGACAAGCATATTCTGTTCCCCTCCTTGCAGTTGGTCATCATTTTATTCCAGTTTAGGAAAGTAATGCCAAGCTCAGTTATTTGACTTGTTTTCTTAATTAATTGAGAGTATGTGTTCATAACTATGATTTTGGCAGCAGTGGCTAGAACAGACTTATTAATGATGATCAATTATGACCAGGTGGACTTTTTGACAGCTGATTTTTACCTGACAATATGTGTAAAGGCTTTAATTAGATAAATATAGCTAACAAGCTGACCTCACCATCTGCTGTCATTTCTCTAGCTAGGTAGAGTTTTTCACTCATTGCATATGGAATTTTAACCCTTTTTCAGTGCAGGCACCTTCCATCAGACCTGCCCAGAATTTACCTGGAGTATCTTTCAGCCTATTCATAGCCACACAACCAGAAAACAATTTTCTAAAACCAGTTGATGAAGATCTAAACAGTTCCATTCTTGCTTTAAACCAAAAGGAATAAATTAGCCCCTATTTTCTTCTGTCTAGTCAATAATAGCTTCTCATCAAGGAATTCTGAGGCCTGAAATGCTTGCTTTGCTATGAGAGCTGGTGGCAATTACAGTGACATGGAGTGATGAAGCAGTACAAGGAAGCACAGGTAGAGTGCTGGTTCTGCCATACAGTCACTCAGTCCCCTTCAGGCTTAAGTGGCCATTCCCCCAGCTGCCAGCAGCGTGGGCATGGATGGCTCACAGTGTGTCCTTCACCAGGAATTACTCTCAGCTAAAGGGAGTTGTCCCCCAGTGGTCCCAATCCAATGACTGGTCAAGGCAGAAGTAAAAAAGACTGACCACCTCCCCTCAATTGAATTTGGGAGGCCACCTATCCTGCAGTGCTCCCAGTGGGATCAGCCAAAGCTTCTGTGGTAAGAACATCTCAGTTCAACTTCTCCCTCTGCCGAATCTTGCTTCCCTCCCCTCCTACAGTGCCATTCCCGAGATTCCCCCCAAAATCTGCACCTAAATCCCTTTCTCAGAGTCTGTTTCCTAGGGACCTAGCCTAGTCATTGGACCGGGTGCTGGCTGGTTTGTGTGCCTTAGGACCAAGTGCACATTTCTGTGTCTTCTCTACAGCTTTATTATGTACTTCATTGGGGATATAGTATGATAAGGCTACATCTTATCTGGATATTCTCATACTCTCTCAATGCATATGGTCATATCAGATACACCTAAAATTCTATGCATTCAGTCAAGGATTTCAAGGCCCAAAATGACCCTTGGAAGTCTTCTGTCCATGTCTTATCCATTTCTATGGAACTTCTCTTCACTTCCTCCCTCCCCTATGGTCATCTACTGCAATTCCTAGCTGCTCCCTGAAACTACAGTTTTGTTCCCAAAGTTCCCTTGTCTGCTTCAGGAGCTTGATTTTGGGCAAAGTAAAACTGACCTGCTTGTAAGGCATTCATTCAGAGATACCAAGCAGTCTATTGGATACAGCAATTTTGAACTCAGAGAAGAAATGTGGGTATTAGCCTAAAACTGCTATTTGAAACCATGGGAATGGACTTAGATAATCTAGGGAGAGTAAAGGGAAAGAAGAGGGCCTAGGATGAACTTGGATGACATATTCTAGAGCAGGGGTTCTTAACAAGGGGTCTGTGAGCTTGAATTGAAATTCAAAAAAACATTATTCTTGTGGGAAAATGTTGGTGTGGGTATGATTTGTTAACTAATACACAGTATAGTGTGGACTTAGTAAGGGATCCGTGGTTTTCACCTGACTGACAAAGGTGTCCATGGAACAAACAAGGTTAAGAACCCCTGTTCTAGAGGTCTGGGAAAGGTTGTAGGGCCAGCAAAGGAGATTGAGAAGGAGCAGCCAGAGGGGCAGAGAGAAAAAGTGGGAGAGTGTGGTGTCCTGGAAGCTGGGAGAACTTTTCAAGGGATAGGGTGGTCAACTGTGAGTTTTTTTGTTTTGTTTTGTTTTTGTTTTTGTTTTTCAATTTTATATTGTTGGTTTATATTTATTTATTTATTTATTATTTATTTATTTATTTATTTTTAGTTTTAATTGCTTTATTTTTTCACTCCCTTCTAAGTGTTTTTCATCTAGTAGGTTCTGCGTGTATGAATTAAAACTCAATTTCTAAACTCACCAAATCAAGTAGCTCTTTTAGCAAAAGTTTAAAAAAGACATCTGAATGTGTTGGTTTATTTTGTGTTTTCTTTTAATCCTTTTTGGGATATTCAGGGTGGGCCAGTCTCCTGGACGAGACACAGCTACCTCTCTCCTGGCATCTTTTATTTTTTCTTTTTTTTTTTATATTTTAAAAGATGCTTAGATTACATAAATGTTATACAAAAATTACAGAGATTTCCATGTTCCCCACCTCCCACACCTCCCATAACCTCCCACATAAACATCTTTCATTAGTGTGGCACATCACCTGCAATGGATATACACATCCTGGGGCTTTGCCACTAAGCATGGACCATAGTTCACATTATAGACCACACTCTCTCCCATACAGTTCTGCATGTTATATGCTAATGTAAAATGGCCTATATCTGTCATTGTAATGTCACTCAGGATAATTCCCAAGTCCTGACAAAGCACCTGTATTACAATTGCTTTTCCCTTCCCTGCCCCAAAAGTGTCCAGTGGCCACTGGCTCACCCTCACTGTTGTAATTTCTTCCATTACTTGAATCACATTATGTCTGCAACAGAATACCATTAAGTCCACTCTAGTCCATAGCTCTTTCCCCAATCCTGAGGAGTTTGGGATGATGATGTCCACTCCACCTCCAAGTGAGAGGGGGCTCATATCCCATGGAAACGTTGGATGGGATTATCCTGCCTGCAGCTGCAGGCTCTCTCCATTCCCTGGGATGGCCATTGTCCATCATCGTCTCCTCACCAGGTGACTTGGGTGAGTCCATTGAGCTGTAGAGTAGGAGTTGCAGCTCCACCGAGATTCCAGGCACAGCTGGCACATGGGCAGGCCAAAGGCTCCAGTCTCTGGAAGCACACCTACAAATTCCAGCTCTGCTCCATGACCAGTTATCTCTGTCCTCAGTGGGTAGCTTCCACCTCTATGTCCAAGGCTACTGCTACAGTTCTAACTTTCAACTGGTGATAAGGAGAGACTTTTATCCATGGCAAGTAGTTTATCTTTATGTTAGATCTGCCCCAGAATTTGCCCACATCATTTATTCTTGCATCTCATTGGCCTTAATTTAGTCACATGGCCACTCCCAGCTGAAAAAGAAGCTGGGAAATGTCTTCTCTGCCATGATAGCAGTTAAAACACAGGGGTGGGGAGGATGTTGGGTATATGAGAGTCTCCTGTATTCTGTGTGTGACTTTGCTATGACCTAAAACTTCTTTGAAAACAAAATGAAAAATAGTGAGATACTGGGAAATGAGGGGGGAAGGTGCCATGGTACAGACTGGACACCAGATATTCCAGTGATGAAAGGCAAAAGGTCAAAAAAATTTTTAAAATATGTTTTTCATTTTTTAAACATCCCAATTTTTAAATTTCATTTTAGTTTTAGTTTTTTATTTTTATGTATTTTAACTCTTACATTTAAACATCATTATTATTTCATTTTCCTATTAATTGTATTCAGCTATTGTAATGGCATCATCTTTGAAGAAGCTTTGGGTCACAGAAGGGTTACAACTGGGGTGGGGGAGGATCATTGGTGTGGGGTGTCAGGGATGGGGGATGCATGGGAGGAAGTTCACCTGACCATAAATATAAGGCATAAAAAAATGTTCAAAAGTTCACGGGGCATTGTCACAGTGGGTGGGGAATCACTCAATAAATGAGAGAAGATGAATTCCCATCCTGGAGAACTCTGCCACATTCTCTAAAGGAGCAGCAACAGTCCCCCAAGTGCAGAGGCAGTGACTGGCAAAGGAGGATGATCCACTGATGGACCCTTGATATTGATGACTAGCCTTATGAATCTTTGCTCTTGAAATTGAAACTTAGCCTTTTGTTATGGGGTGCCTAAGGGTTGCCTCCTGAGAGCCTCCTTGTTGCTCAAATGTGGCCTCTCTCTAAGCCAAACTCAGCATATGAATGCATTACCATCCTCCCAGCATGGGACATGACTCCCGGGGATGAGCATCCCTGGCACCGAGGGATTGCTACCAAGCGCCAACTAGCAATGCGACTGGAAAAAGACCTCAAAGAGGGCAAAGGTAAAGACAAATGAGTTTATATGGCTAAGAGACTTAAAATGAGTCGGGAAGTCATCCCAGAAGTAACGCTTACGCACATCTCAGTAGGATCTCATAGAATTCCAAAGTGGATATCACCCCAAATGGTGGGGCTCCTGAGGACTCTGGAGACACCCATGTCCTATGTCAGGGCAGATAGCTCTGGAGTTTGGTGCCTTGCCTTACCAGTGGGCCCTACTTTGGAGTTTGTGCTCCTGAGAGTGACAGAGTTGGACTCAACTATGTCTTCCCTGCACATGGCTCAACTGTCCCTTCTATTCAAACCTATACTTGGTGCTGGAGTTTGTAGGTGTACATCCAGAAACTTGAGTCTTTGGGCTGTCTGTGTGCCAGCTGGGCCTGGAAACTCAGTGGAGCAGCAACTCCTACTCTACAGCTCCTTGGACTCACCCAGGACAACTGGTGGGGAGATGATGATGGACAACAGCCATCCCAGGGAATGGAGAGAGTCTGCAGTTACAGGCGGGATAATCCCATCCATCTTCCCCATGGGATAAAAGCCTCCTCTCAATTGGTGGTAGAGTAGACATCACCATCCCAGACTCCTCAGGATTGGGGGAAGAGCTATGGACTAAAGTGGACTTACTTTTATTCTACTATAGACATATTGTGATTCAAGCAATGGAAGAAATTACAACATTGATGTGGAGCCAGTGGCCACTGGACGCTCTGGGGGCAGGGAGAGGGAAAAGCAATTATAATACAGGGCCTTTTTCGGGACTTGAGAATTGTCCTGAGTGACATTGCAATGACAGATATAGGCCATCACATAACTTGCAGAACTGTGTGGGAAAGAGTGTGGTCTACAATGTGAACTATGGTCCATGCTTAATGGCAAAGCACCAGGATGTGTTTATCAGTTGCAATTAATGTGACACACTAATGAAAGATGTTTATATGGGAGGTGTGGGAGGTGGGGCATATGGAAATCCCTATATTTTTTGTGTAACATTTATGTAATCTAAGTATCTTTTTCAAAAAAAATTAAAAAATAAAATTATTGATGTGCAAAAAAACACAAACAAAAAAACATAGGGGTGTTAGCACTAAAGAAGAAGGAGAAAATGGATACTAGGGGATTAGCAATTGGGGCACTGCTAATGTGTGAAAGTTTATCAGTTTTCCCATAGTCATCTCAGTCCTTGCTGCAGTGAAGTGCACAGAGGGATGTCCTTTTGAACAAGGAAACTTTTCCTGCCTGTTTCTTAATGAGAGAAGAGGCAATAGGCATTAGAGTCAGGAGTGTGGGGGATTATCTGGGCTCATAACCCAAGCTTTGCTGTTTACTGACTCTGTGACTTTGAGCAAATTTCGTAACTTTTCTTTGCTTCAGTTTCTTCATAAGGATGATAGGGATGATAACAACACTTTGTAGGATTATTGTGAGGATTAAATAAGACATGCACAACAAGTGCTTGGAGCAGTGCCTGGGTTATAACAAGCACTTGCTTAATGCTAGCTAATATTCTAGCAGCCACTGAGGGTAATTAATTACTTTTTAGCTAATATTTTTCATTATTAAAATACGCCAAAATTTTTGTTTATATTCTAATGTGGGTAGTACTTTTTAAAAATAGAATTTTATTGAAGTATATCATTCATACATGAACACACAGAAACAATAAGTGAACTTACAAAAAAAGTTGTGAACTTACAAAACAAACATGCTTAACATCATACAGGGCTCCCCATGGCTCTATTCAATTGGCTTCATTACCATCTTCTGTAACCTTTCCAACTTCAGCTCTTCTTACTCTTCCCCAAACTTTCCCTCTTTTTCTAACACTTTGCTGCTTCCTGTCTTGACTCATTCTATTTTTTCCTACCAAACCCTTCCAAAAATCTCATATTCAGAACTTCCTTAAACATTCATCTCAAATCCCCACCCAAGCAACTCTCGTCCACTCCCACTACTCCAACACATTAAGCTCCCCTACATTTATAGATGCCCATTTGATTATCCTTTCTTGTACCAGTTGTTATGACACTCTCATCTCTCTGGCAAACACTGTTAATTGTCTCCCCAACATCCATTACCCTTTTTAGTTTGCTATTACACAGTTTTATTCAAGGCAATAATATGTCTAGTCCCAGGTAAAATATTTACATTCCCAGCCCACTTTGCAGCTAGAAAGAGCCATGTGACACAGTTCTGGCCAATGAGATGTACTGGGGTGTGTTTAGGGCTTTGGGAAAGCTTCTACTAATAAAAGAACACATAGCTTTTGTTGCCCCTTCTTCCTCCTTTTTCCTTCGAAACTACACATGATATCTGAAGCTGCAGCAGCCATGTTGTGGTCATGAAGCAATACATAGGAAAAAGAAAGCCAGTCCACTAAGGATGGTGTATCAGAAATAGAGAAAGAGCCAGAGTCCCTATTAGTATCATTTCACAGTTGAACCAATGACAGAGACCACCTAGCTCTTCATTCTTCCTATCTTTGCCTTCCCCAGCTGCACACTGATAAATGCACCAATTCCACGTATTTCCCACTCAGCTCAGGTGAAAGCTCGGTCCTACCCAGGTCCAGAGTTATTAAATTGGAAACAGAAAATACTTTTAGTTTACTTCTGCTCCACATCCCACTCCCTGGCTCCAGCATTGACTCTACCAATTAATCTGAGCCAGGTGGCATGGGGTTGCAAGGTATTCCTCATGAGGCTGAGAATTATGTTCTCAATATACTTGCTTCCTTCCTCATCTGAGATGCGGTATCCCAAGAATTGCTACGGGCTTCTGACCTGCTTTCTGATATAGGTCATTTTCCCCTCCTAACTGTTTTTATGAGGTTCTGAGTCTTTATTTTAAGCCAAGAGTTCCATGTCAGTTTATAGAAGTGAGCTTCTCTCTGCTCCCCATAATGACTTTCAGTTGGGACACTGCTGGACATTTGCTGCCCCAACCTGTCTAAAGGCTGGCACTCTCCTCGCCTTGAGTAGAACCCATAGACGCCAATGGAACAGGCTGCTAGGCTCCTGCACATCCACTGCCCCCTGGTTTCCCTGTAGGACATCCTTGCCCACTTGTGACCCCTGCCTTCTCACCCTGAGTTTGCAGCATGGATAAACCGTACCTTAAGCCATGCTTGGACATGTCTATAAGATCTGGGCTTTGTGATTTTCTCTGACCAGACTATGCTGGGCTGACAGCCCCCTTCAGCTGCTCAGCTCCTCTGACAGCAGGTCTGACCTGGTAGGCGGATCAAGTGCCATGCCAGCCCCACTGGCCTGGTCTTCTTGCAGGAAAACTGTTACATCTCAGCCTCAAATCCTTTGGCACCTTGATGAAAATTCTAGTTACTTGGAGTTTGTGATTTTTTCCTTTTAGCAATACCCACTGAAGCCCTGAGGGTTAGTGAGTTCCCCTTTCTACATTTTTTTTGAAAATGAACTCTTAGAGGGTATTTATGAACATATAATAGGCTCATAATAATTGTTGAATGAATGGATAACGAGAAACTAAGGACAGGGAAACCTCTAGGTCAGAATAGCAGTGCTTTCTTTTCATATTTTTGTCTTCTGAACAGCTTCAGGGAGTTTGGCCTGGTTGTAATTGATAAGGAAAATAGGAGTCTTAATTCTTTACAGTGCTACTTTGTTTGATTAACACCACGATTTATGGCCTGTGGTTACATGAAAAAAATGTTATCTTGGCACATAAGCTAGTAATTCCAAATGTGACAGAAATGACATGGACACTACTTATGGTAGAAAATATGAAAGGAGCTTAATTTAAAATCCAACCTTCGAGGCCCTTTGTAGCCACTTCTGCTACTCAGGATCCATTCACGCCTGACTGGCACCACTCCCTCGTTTTAATCTGCGTGTCTGATTCACCAGCTGTTTCTTGGCTCATTACATTCAACAGGGTTCCCAAGGCTGTGAAACTAAGCCTCCTTAACACTTTTTTTTTTTCCCCACCAGGGAAAGGAAAGGAACATTTTCATCTTCTTATTGCAGTTTTTAATGGAATGTCAACATGTTTTTTTTCCTGTCATTTCTGAAGTGATGACTAGTCAGTGAAAAAGTGTTGGACCATGAAGACAAAAGAAGAGATGGTAGAAATAAATGGCAAATTGCCATCTAAGACTAAAAAATAAATGGATGGGTTCACTCAGCCCCAGTTAATGCGGAAGGAGCTCAAGGTTTGTCTCTCCATGCTAGAGTCAATAACTGTTCATCTGATTTATTTTCAGTTCTTTGCAGATAGAACTGTTTGAAAGCATGGTTCCTTTCTATTGAAGAAGAGTTTTTGAGCAATACCAAACAGACATCTTGCAGTCCAAAGATTTCAGTGAAGAAATCTACTGAAATGTTAAACTGTAGTCTTCTAAATGAAGATTAAAGTCTGAGGAATTCTACTCTACAGTGTGTATTTGTCAAAGAGCGAGCCAGGAGATTCTACCTCACCTCTTTTTTTTCTATAGATTCTGACTCTGCAGATAAAAGAAATACTATTAGTACTTTGATAGAAAATCAAAGGTCTCTAAAGACATGATCAATAGTATATTTTAGTGTAGATCTATATTAGTCTTCAAATAATAAAACAGCTGAAATATAATTACATTTATTCCGAAAGAGGCACTCATTGAGGATTAGTCAGCAATTTATATTACAGTTAATGTCATGGTTACTTTGCTGCCCTGTGTTTTAAATCCTGAAATTTATCTCCCCTCACCACCAACCACTCACTTTCAAGGCTCTGGACTCCCTGGACTGCTGATCACCCAGAACTGCTCTGAAATGATCTCTAATACCCCACTCTCTGCCCATCACTTCTTCCCTTTCAGGTGTCACTCCTCCCACTGCCCCTCTTTGGCCCCATCGAAACCTCTAGTCAGGTTCTTTCTGTCTATCAGGGACCCACAGGTTTTGACTTCCTTCTGTATCCAGCCTGGTCCAATTGCCCATTGCATTAAATATGTCTCTAGACCCCGGTCCTCCTTCCCCACTAGTCCAACCACGAATAGGCCCAACCCACCATTTGCCTTCTTGGCAGCTAACTTTTGGCCACTGAATGCTGTTGTAGAAAGTCACAAAATTGTACCAATTGCTGCCATCACAAATTCATGATTTCCACCCTTAGCGGGCCTTCCACACTGCCAGTAATTCCTACAAGTGTTTAGACATCACTAGCTCTAACAAATTGGGTCAAAACTTCTCAATTTTCCTCAGACCTACTATATCACTTCATTTTCCTCACCCTCAGCAAATAATTCTGCTTTCTACTATATGGATAAAATAGGAGCCACTAGGAAGGAACTCTTTAAACTCCTGAAATGGTGGCCCGTATTTAGCACCGAGAACCCCAGGGGAAAAGGCATCTTCCTCCTGCTCAAGAACAGTCCCTCTTCTGTCCTCCTCTAGATCCCAATCCTATCTGCAGGGACATCTTCACCAATCCCATGGGCCACAGCCTATTATTTCTGTGGCAGACAAACCTCTTAAATTTGTCCTCCCTTCTTCCCTACAACCCTGCACTTGGGGAGACTCTCCTCATTTCAGACCCATAGAAGCCCCTACCTAGCTTTCCCACCTCCTCCATTCTTTGCCTCTTCCAGTTCTTGCTCCTCACCGCTTGTGAGTGATCTTGTACAGCAATTTTTCTAAAACATAAGTCTGAGCATGCCTTGCCTCTACTTAAAATCCTTTATTTATTCTTTATCACCATTACAAAAAAGACCAAACTCCTTGGACTGGCAAATTATCCTTGCCTACCTCTCCAGCTCCATCTCTGTTTGCAACCTACTGCTCCTACAGTCAGAGTCTGATTACCAGCCCCAAACACTACCAGCTGCTTGGTTTCTGTTCATGCAGTTCCTCTGCCTGGAATGTCTTTTCTCTCTCTCATTATTCCTGCTTGATCTCCCAATCTCTGATTGAGAGCTACCACCTCTGATTGAGAGCTACCACCTCTGTGAAGCCTTCTCTGCCCCACTTCACCCCATTACTCCCCACCTAGGTTTAATGCCTCAGCAATACCATGGCATCATCCAAATGATTCTTTCACAGTCCTTATCATGCCTTGTCATTATTCATCTATTTAGCTATTGATTTCTTTATTTACACAAATAAATTAATTGCAAAAAACCTGAAAATACACATAAGCACAAAGAGAAAAGAATAACTGTAATTACTCTAGCCAAATTTAATCAATATTAAATTTTTGTCATACATTCTAAGCATATATTTCCAAGTATATTTATGTAAGTATATAATTCAAAAATGAGTTCACACTATACATAGTGTTATATAATATAAATGTTAACAGTGTTGTAAATATTTTTCCATGTCAGTAAATATACATCATAATCTTTAGTAGCTACACAGTATTACAATGTATGGATAATTTATTAAAGCTGTTCTCTACTGTTAGCCATTTAGAATGGGTCAAAAAAATTTTTTTATTATAGCCAGTGTTGCAATGATTATACATAAATCTTTGTATACATTTCTGATAAGGATATTTTCTTTAAAAAATTCTTAGAAGTGAAATTTCTCAGCCAAGGAGAATTTAATAGTGCTGATAGATATTTTTGCCTGATGAATCAGCCAGTGTTTAATTTCTCATCTTTCCCCATTTGCCTGGAACCTCTTCTGAGGTGAAGACATCATCTTGTGAGTGTTTATGACCCCAGGACCACACTTTGGGTATCACTGCCTCACTTCAGAGTTGAAGATTTTTGTGCATTGATCTTATAGTCTGTCGCTTTGCTGAATTCATTTATTCTCGTAGCTTTCTTGCAGATTCTTCTGGACTTTGTATTTAAGAATCATGTCACCTGCAAATGTCATGTCCCATTTTGAATCATTTTCATCAACAGAATTATGGCTTAAAGAATATGATAATTTTTTAGAGTCTTGATCTGTTTTGCTGATATGGGTTCCAAAAAGGTTATCCTAATTTAGTGCTGCCAGCCTCATTAGTAAGTACAACTTTCACTACACTCTTCCCAGAACTGGGTACTGTCATTTTATATATGTAGATAACTTAAGTGATAAATATTACTTCCCTGTTTTAATTTATTTTTCCTTAATTAGTAGAAGGGTTAATTATTTTACCCTGTGTCTGTTTAAAGTTCATCTTTTGTAATTTATCAGTTTATTTGCCTATTTACATTTATTCCCTCTTCTTTTCCAGTACTTATACCTCTAAATAGTGTCTAATTTTTATTTTTACAATCAATTTGGATGAGTTCTTTTTTTTTTTGGTCTTAAAAAAGGAATTTGTTTATTGAGGGCAAGAGAATGCAAACAATATAAAATCAAACACTTATCTGGCATTTAACTGCCTTTTCTTCCTCTACCTGTCAAATGGGAGGTGGATTTTATTTGTACATTTTCTAAGGGCCCTGATCTGTTATGAAATCCTTATGCAGAG
>JAQZBX010038096.1:0-23538 GCA_029593785.1 Cabassous unicinctus | reverse complement strand
ATACAGCTACTTTGAGGATTCAGAGCAAATTTTAAATGTGCCTGCTATCACCTCCTACAAGCATACTAAAGAAATTTGAGAATCTTGATTTGTAATTCTTCTTTATGGTTTTATGGTTGCATCAAACTATTCGTGATGTTACTTTTAAACAATAAAAAGAAAGGAAATGAAACATTTCAATGACAAAGCAGAAGCATAAACAGAAGGCATGGAAATGGTTGACTTATACCTGTCAAACACTAAGCATCTATCCCAATAAGAAGGAAGCAGCAAATGTCACATCATAGTCATAAGCCTAGAAATCTGCTTTAACCTGAAAATAAAGAGAACAGTATAAGGGATTGGGGGGAAGGCTTGTTATTAGGGCAAAAGTCTCTTACCAGTAATTTTTCATTTTCACTAACTAATCTGATGGAGGCAAAAACTTTCTTTTTGAAGAGAACATGGAGCCAGGAAACCTTTCCTACCCTGTCAATATTTCTCCAGGGATCTGCCCTGAAAGTCCAGGTAACCCAAAACTGCTTTCTAAATCCATTTGATTCCCTAAAACTGATGAGCAGTGAAACAACCCTATTCAGTCTACTGAGATGGTTTTAGAGGAAAACGTTTTTTTAATCCCTTGCAAAAGAAGCTCTTTCACAATCTATCTTAGTGCAGTGCAAATTGAAAGTTTCCATGAAAACAAAAATGAACCTAAAAGAAAAAAAAGAGTTTAGAGTGTAGTTGAGTGTGTGTGTGCGCACGTGTAGTTATGTGTGCATGCGTGAGTGTGTACATATGTATGTGTGTGAGCATGTGCACTTGCATCTGCGTGTTATTTGTGTGCATGTGTATTGTACGTGTGTGAGCGTGTGCGTTTGCAGCTGCATGTATAGTTACATGTGCACAAGTGTGCGTGCATATGTATGTGTGCATGTGGGGAGTGGCAAAGCATCCCAGGAATTTTCCTCAGAATTACCACCTCTCTGTGTTGACTTTCAATCTCCATGTGCATGCTTTAATGCCTCATTCAGTACTATTCCCCAAACACTGGCCACACAGCTACTCCTTCCAGGCATGTGGTGGGCATTGGAAATTCACTGTCATGAGGCAGAGCTTCCTGCCCTCAAAGTGTTTGTTCCCCACTCACATTGGGGCAGGAGACTCTGCTTCACATCCAGGCTGACTGAAGTGCTATCACCTTGATATGTGGCTTCTGAGGTCATGGGCTCTGAGGTCACCTGGGCTCTGAGGTCCTGGGTTCTGAGTCACCTGGGCCTTGCGGTCCTGGACTCTGAGGTCAACTGTGTTCTGAGGTCCTGCACTCTGCAGTCACCTGGGCTCCAAGGCCCCAGGCTCCAAGGTGCTGGGCTCTAGTGACCCAGATGTTAACTAGAGAAGCAGAGCAGGTGGTAGGTTCCATACAAACTCTCCCACGTGCCTAAAGGGCCATCCTCATCATGTGGCCTAACCACAAGGGAAGCCGGGAATCTTAGTCTGCTATGTGCCTTTCAAACAGTGAGCTCATCTCTGCCACAATATTATTTTTAACTTCTTAATTAAAAATATTTAACTTTTGCAAAAAATGGTGTTAATTAAAAACTAACCTGGAAAGCTAAGGCTCATGTACATCAATGTGTTAATACTGATGGCAAATGAAGATACAAGTCTCAATACAATTTGTACCCATCTAACAACTTACTTTTTAAAAACAATTTTATTGAAGTATATCATTTATACATAAACATACATAAACAATAAGTGTATAAAAAAAGTTGTGAACTTACAAAACAAACATGCATGTCATCATACAAGGGCCCCATACATCAACCCACCCCTAACACCTTGCATTGTTGTGAAACATTTGTTACAAATTATGAAAGAATATTGTCAAAATCTTACTACTAACTATAGTTCTTATCTTACATTTGGTGTCTTTTCCCCCAACCCACACTATTATTTTTTTTAATATATTTTTATTACAGAAGTTGTGAACTTACAGAACAATCATGCACATGTGCAGGATTCCCATACAACACCCCTTTGTTAACACACCACACTGTGGTGGAACATTTGTTACAGCATGTGAGATAATATCATCAAACTGTTACCACTAACCATGGTCCATAGTGTACATTTGACACACTTTTTCCACACTCCCCCATTATCAACACGGTACATCTTTGGCTTAGATGCACGAATATTACATTATTACTGTTAACCACAGTCCATAGGTCACTCCAGTTGTATTTTTTCCATGTCTCTCCACATTCCCACCACCCTGCAATAGTGATGTACATCTGCTCTAGCTCACAAAGGACACTCTTGCATCTGTGCCATCAGCCACAATTCTCATCCACCTCTGGGCTCACTGTAACATCTTACTTTTAATCAAGTCTTAGACTTTCCTCATCAGACTTCTTATAAATGAAAGACTGAGGAAGGTGCTTTTTCTTTCTTTTCCCCTCCATCCTTTCCGAAGTTGGAAATAAGCTGTGAAAAGGCAACAGTGGAACCAGGATACTGGAGATAAATCAACTATTAAATCATCCACTGCCGCGGCCAGGCCCTTCTCTCCCTTCTGCCGCCTTCCTGGCAACCTCTTCCCTCTGACCACCGTCACCCCACCCCCTCATTCAAGGCTCTTATGGGAGGAGAAGTTTAAAGGACAGGACATGAGTCACTGGCTCTCCCAGGGGTCAGGTGTGTGGGTAGTGAGAGAAGGCTGGGAAACAGAATCCCATTGGGAAAAGGAGCCCAGATGTAAGAGTGACCGCAGCTGGAATTTCAGAAATGACATCAGCATCAGGGGTTCTACCCCAATTTCCCAGACAAGCACCTCCACGCGCTGCTGTGACTCCAGCGTCCCTGTCATCTTCACAGTGATTGTCTGGGTTTTGCTAATAGAAACTGCTATGCCGAAGGGAGGTTTAAAACCTAGAATGCAGTAAACATAGGATGTGTGGATTTTTTTTTCTGCTTTGCCATTCTGCATTTCAAATACTCTAAATTTACTGACACTATTATTGTGATACCAAGTAAGTGAGGATATGGAATATGTAATTAATAATGTACTGTTTGGAATGTAAACAGAAACCGGAGTTGACCGAGAAGAAGCATTGTGAGATAAAAAGGAAGTTATGAACATTGGTTTCTTAGTATCCAGATTATACAGTGAGAGTAATTTTTCTATCAAGAAGCAGGAAGTCTTTTGGAAACATCATCATGGATACTTTCAGTCAAATATGAAATGTTTTAAAAACGTGTCCATGATCTTAAAGGGTATGTAAGAGGGGAGTTGAAAATTGCACATCAAAGATGAACCACTGGCATTGTAATGTAACTCATGAGCCATTTCTTTATGAGTGGAAGGTTCTGTTCCCAACTGCAGACCCTGCTAACGTAAAGAGGCAAAGCGTCGTCCACTTTACGTTTTCTTTCCATCCAGAGGTTTGCTTCCTTAGAAAGCGTGCAGTTCTTTCTGTGCTCTGTCAAGCCCTCTCTGGCCGTGACTTTACTCTGAGGCTCTGATGCACATCCTTGGTGTTCTTTTTTAATGTGAGTGAACACAATGAGGAAGGAAGTGTGGGGGCTTGGAATCTGAAATGAAGGTCACGGGAGCAGCGAGGTTCTCCTCCACTGTTAGTAGCCGGAAGCAGGAGAGAGGACTTTCCTCTGCTGCTTGCTCCAAATTTCTCTGAGCCTCTGCGTCGGAAACCTCCTCAGCTCATCAGGCAAGCGCTCATCGAGCACCTCTGGGGTGCCAGGTGCTGCCCCACGCCCGGTGCAGGGAATGCAAAGGCAGTTCCTGTGGAGGGAAGAAGAGCAGAGTAAATCGAAAAGCCCAGTGCCTGGTAAGTGCCGGCTCAGCACCGGGTCAGAAGTCTCCGGACGTACCAGGAAAGACGGGTGAGCTTCAGTTGGCTTGGGCGGCGGAGAGGGCGTGGTCGGGAAGGACTCGCACAGGGGGTCTCTCTGGACTGAGAATTAACAACTAAGAAAAGGGGAAAGAAGAGCAAGGATGACTGGATGTATGGAGTGAGAGCAGATCATTCCAGACAGAGGGAAAGTACCTACAAGGAGGGGGCCACAGCTTGAGGGAATCACGAGTTGTTTGGTAACCACGGTGTCCATGGCATGTGGGCGTGTGAGGCTCAGAGGACATGCCAGGCACCCAGGCGAAGCTCAAGAATTGTCTGCTGTCCTCAGAAGTTCAGGTTCGGTTGCGGAGGCATTTGGGCAGCCTGGGGATTTTAGGCAGGTGTGAATGATCAGATTTGGGTTCTGTCTCGGAAGTTACCTTTGCACAGTGAATAAAATGCACAGGGTGTCTTCTGGACATAAGCTCTCCTGCTGTTTTATGGACACATGTTCCAGAAGGCTTTTGTTTTCAAGCCAGCCCTTTAGGTGACTGAGCAGAGGTGTCCCCGTCCATCCCTGGCGGGCAGGCTGCTGGGGTCTGCATGTCCTTCAGGTCCTTAGCTGGCACCTGCCTGAATCCCACACCCTCTGGTGGGAAGCGAGACCTTTGTGAAAAAGAAAAAGAGAAAAAGAGCAAAGCTTGTCATGGTCTCTCTGAAAGTGAAGTTTCTCTTTTCATTGAAATCTGAGCCTCTTCACCTGAGCAGAAGGTCAGGCGGAGAAGTCATGGGATTATACATCTTCTGGGGCATCGGTTTTCCTCAAAGTTGGGAGAAAGCATTTTGATAGTCAAACAAACGTGGGCCAGGCGTGTTACTGAGCTGAGTGCAGAATTAATGTGGATTTTGAAACAAGAGGAAACGTCAGCCGCACGGGACTATCGTTTATTTTCTTCTGCCATTCGGGGACTTCAGGGGAAACTGTCAAAAGGACACATTCAAATTAACACCGTCAGCTCCAGTTTTAGGTGCCTGCCAGTCATCAATTTATGTCATTCATTAGCTCAACAAATGTGAACACTAGGTAAATCCCAAAGCCCCATGCCAGGGACCAGGACTGCGGTGATAAATGAAATTGTGTCCGTGCTCCTGGAAGAGTTTCTCTCCCATCTTTCCACCTCTCTGCAGACTCTAGGTATCACCTCGCACCTTTCGCACGAGGTCACCGTGGCTTTGAGGTGCCGTCACATTTCGAGGGCAGAGGGGCATCCCCTTCTCTGGTGAGGACATCCCCTCGTCCTCACATGTGCAGGGGCACCATCATGGGGGGCTGGAAGAGGCCTTGGAGGTAGGAGAGGGGCCCCCTGAGGGAGCTGGGCTTCTTCCAGGGCATAGACAGGAATCTGTTGGCTGGTCCAGCCTGGTCAAGGCCTTGCTCCGCTCATGGGGAGACACAACCCTCTGCTCATCACCAGGGCTTTCCTTCCTCTCCCAGGGCCCTCCAATGAGAGCTCTGACTTCCCAGCACTCCTCGAAGCCCACGTACGCAGGCTTCCAGGCTGTGCGGGCAACGCCATTTGCATGCCCCGATGGGTTATTGATTAGGGCTGGGGCAGGTACTTAGCCAACCTCAGACCCAGCTCAGTAGAGCAGCTTCTCCTGCAGAACACAACACAAAGCCATGAAAAGCTGGCTTGTCCCCAAGCCCCTTAAGTCAAAGCAGGAAGAAGAAAGCAGGAGAGCTTTTTCAGGGGGCAGAAGGCGACTTCACCAAAGGCCTGGGACCAGCTGTAGTCTGGGGGTCCTTTGCGGGAAAGAAACACAAGTCGTGCAGTCCACTGTGGTTTAGGGTTCACACACCGCAAAGACAGATGGAAGACGGATGCCCCAGCAGGACGTCTCAGTTCAGCAGTCATTGAACACACTGGGTTTCAAGTTCTGTTCTAGACACTCACGGTGCAAAAAAGTGGGGAGGGCAGCTTCTGTCGTTGCAGGGCTGGCGGTCTGATGGGGGAGTGGCCCTGCATTTGCTGGGGATGTTGTAACAAAGTGCCACAGACCCGCTGGCTGCAACAACAGGAACGTGCTATCTCCCGGTTCTAAAGGCAAGAAGTCAGAAGTCAAGGCGGCGCCAGGGCCAGGCCCTCCTGCAGCCTGTAGAGGAGAATCCTTGCTTGATTCTGTGGCTTTGCCGCAGCCCAGTGTTCCTGGGCTCGCTCGCAGCTGCCTCCCTTCATGTGGCCGCCTCCCCTGCCTGCCTGCCTTCTCTTCTTGCGAGGACGCCAGTCATCATGGATCCGTGGCCCACCCTCCTCCAGTGCCACCACATTTCAATGACCCTATTGCTAATAAGGTCACATTCTGAGGCCCTGGAGGTTAGAACTTTAACAGACCTTTTCGGGGGACGCAGTTCATCCCATAACAGGGAACTGGACATGTGACAAGAAAACATCAGCCTAAGGCAGAAAGTGCTGTAATAGATGTGGGAAAGCCCAGAGGAGAGCCAGGCTGCCTGGGGTCAGGAGAGGATGCCTTCGCTGAGTCTTGATGAATGACAAATAAGAGAAAAATGGAGGAGGCCTGTGGCAAAGGCAAGGAAGTAACCTGTGCACAGGCCCAGGCGCGAGCCAGCATCATGGGCAGGCACACCCCGCAGGTCTGCACATCGGGACCCACAGTGAGTCCTGAGACCGGGCGGTGGGAACGGGCTGCCCAAGCATGGCCACAGCTGGTGTTTTATTCTGCAGGTGATAGTGAGGCGTGAAAGGCTTCAGGGAGAAGGCTTGTATTTGCATGTTAGAGGTACAAGGAAGATGAACTGGAGCAGGGAGACCTGTTGTCAGGACTGTTGCAGTAGACCTGGAGAGACGGTGGCAGAGGGAACAGCGTTGGAAAAGAGAGTATGGATTTGAGAAATGCAGTTAAGACAGCAATCCGTCTGGTCTCCGAGCTGTGAGGATATGGGGAAAGGAGGAGGGGGAGCAGTCTGGGAAGATTCCCCAGATGTCAGACTCTTAGACCTGTGTCCAGTTGGTTTATTAATTCAAGTAGCCAGATACTTCTCATGAAACTGGGTGTCATCCATGGCCATGCTCGTTAAACTGCGGGTCACGGAGTCAGTCGGTGGGTGTGACCAGAAGGGAAGGGAAGAAAAAATACAGGTGGCATTGCATATGCAAAATGTACTATTGTTCTGTGACCCTTTTGTTTCAGTGTGTGTGCACACCTAGGGGTGTGCAGATACTCACAACCATATAAAGTATATTTCTTATTGAAGCTCAAGTGCGAATAGTCCTGATCAGCTCTGATGATTTTAAAAAGGGAGACTGGTTCCTTTGTGAGAAATCAGGAAAACATTCCTATGATTCTTCCAAGACAAAATCCCAAGGATTTGATGTGAAGGGGAAGGACAGGAGGACTGGAGCCAGCAGAACGACTCTGCTTGGCAGTGCCTAGTGAGTGGCAAGTGTGCTGCCCTCCAGAAAGTAGGGGCAACGTCTGAGACACACAAAGACACCACTGCTTAAGGACGTCTAGGGACTCGGTCGTCCCAGAGGCCGAGCCCCAATTAGACGGCCAGTGTTACTCAGTTTCATGTGGGGCTTTACAGTTTGCAATGCACTTGCACCACAGCTGCATGAGTTTGGAACAACCAGGAAATCTAAGAAATGTCTCCAAATCTATAAATAGCTTCCTTTTACTGTAGTTGATCACTTAGCCAGTCAACATTCACTGAAAGCGCCATACTCAAGGCCCTGGGTTAACAAGTGGAGATGCAAAGGTGCGGTCTGGTTCCCCTCCAGCAAGGTGAACCTGCAGCGTCAGCACGAGAGGCTGCAGTCCCACTGAGGGACGCTGGCAGCTTGACCTGCGGCATGTTCTCAGGGCGCAGGCCCATGGGTGCCTTGACGTGACTCTGTGAGACGATTTCTCTCTCCTTCCAAGCTCAGAAGTTGATTGTCCACGGATTGGAGCAGGAAAAAGCCTCCAAGGCATGTAAAGTTTTCTTCTTCACGGGCTAAACGTAAAGAGCCAGCCTGAGTGCCTGAGAGGTAGAAAAGTGACAGCAAATTTGATGAAAGCTGTCCATTTGCAGAAATGAAAGCACCAACTCAGCAACTTTTCCCCACAAAATGTTCCCAGGCCCCTTGAATTCTATCTAAAAAACCAGGTGAAGAACCTCCAGTTCAGGTGTTAACTAAACAGAACACGCATCATCTCAATTTTTTTTTTTAAAGTTTGCATTAATACTTCTTAAGTCTTATTTTGGGAAAAACAAAAATTTCAAGGAAGGCTGCTCTCTAAATTTTCTGTTCAGCACTGGGTGTAATCTGTGTAGTTGTGGGACATTAACTGGAATCATTTTAGGCGGAAGGCTTGAAGGTACTTGAATGGTATTTTGGATAACATTCCAGTCCCCTCCTCACAAAGCAGACCCGTCTGCACACACCTAGGATGTTGGCTGGTTTGTTGTGGCTTTTTTTCCATCTGAAGGTTTTAATAGTCATGATGAGAATGACCCTGACAGGAAATGTATCTGGGAAACAACCTCTGGAGGTCGGTGACCTTGGGCTCCACATTAACCCCCAACATCTCCACTCCGTCAGGAATCCACAGGAAGCCCCATATCCCTTGCTCATCATTACTTCAGTGTTTGTTCAGTTTTTCCCTCATCACATGGGTAAACAATCTTCTGCAGGCATTTCCCTTAATGAAGCCCACATGTCTGAGAAAGTTCTCTTCAGGGCGCGTCCCTGCCCTGAGAGCCCACATCAGGCCCGATCACGGGCGCTTTAGTGATGACCCGGTCAGCACGTTGTAAACTATCATTGCAGGACTGTCTTTCCCAACCTGGACTCACATCCTAGACGTAACAGCCCGAGCAGGCCTGACTGCCATCGCCACTTACGAGCAGCAGCGTCTCGGGTGGAACGTAGCTTCCTGGGATACAGCATTATTTGGCAGAGAGAGTATAACAGAAAGGTCGCTAGCTTTGGAAAATGTCGTAAAACGCCACCTGGAGGCAGGGGGAGAGTCGCATCTGGCCCCAGGGCCCTCCTGCACGCCAGAGGGAGCAGACACCATCTCCAGGAGCTTCACCTCTCACCTCACCTGCAGAGCATTTCCCAGCCGCCTCTTGCTCTGGGGCCTGGAGGCTTTGTCCTGCTTTCCCTTTCTTGGGTTGTACTAATGCAGCGACACACCTTGACTTCCATGGCGCCCACAGCTTTGCTTTCCCACAGTGCTCGACAGGAGGCTCTTCACGCGAAAGGCACCCAAGAAATGTTGACTGAATAAAAAAGGCATGGCAACCCCTTCCCTTCAAAGACCACCGGAATCACATCTTTCTATAACGGCAAAGTATAGAAAAGTTGCTGTTGGGAAGCGGGTGTGGCTCAATCGATAGAGCTCCCGTCTACCATATGGGAGGCCCCGGGTTCGCTTCCCGGGGCCTCCTTGTGAGGGCAGGCTGGCCCGCGCGGCGCGGTGGGCTGATGCAGCGGGACGTCACAGCAAGGGGGAGATAAGCAGACACAGAAGAAACACACAGTGAATGGACACAGCAAACACAAGCAGCAAGGGTGGGGATAAATAAATAAATAAATCTTTTAAAAAAAAAAAAAAAGTTGCTGTGGTAACACTGCAAACACCACAGTCCAGCTCCTGGCCCATGGCAGGCCCCCAAGATACGTCCGCGCCCTACTGCCCAGAGCCTGTGACTGTGTCTGCGGATGTGATGGTTAAGGCTCTCGCCATGGGGGTTTTACATTGTATTATCACATAATCCAACGTAAAGCGCCATCACGTGTCCTCATAAGAGAGGCAGAGGGTGACGACACCCGACACACAGAGAAGAAGGTGAGGAGAACACAGAGACAGAGGGTGGTGTGATGAGGCTGCAAGCCGAGGAAGCCAGGGAATGGTGGAGCTGTCGGAAAATAGAAGAGCCAAGGAACCTTGTCTGCCAGAGCCTCTAGAGGCTGTGTGGCTCTGCTGCCACCCGAATTTCAGACTCCTGGCTCCTGCCCTGTGAGAGAACAAATTTCTGTTGTTTAAGCTACCAAGGTTGTGGCAATACTAATTTATCATCTACTCGCTTTACGTGCAATAACTCATTTAATGCTTCACAGTAAGCCGAGGTGGTAGGTACTGTCGAATGTTCCCATTTTACAGCTGAGCAAACTGAAGCATGCTGAAGTTAACGTGCCCAAGGTCACGAGGGTAGTGAGAGGTGGAGCCAGGATTTGAGGTCAGCCTTTGCTTTTTAACACTTCACGCTGTGCTACCTCTCTTGTATCCAGTTAGTCTGCATATGCCTTCAAAATAAAGAACATTTTCTAATCAAATTGGTGGGTTCTGTTTAAAAAGCTTACACAGAGTTTTTTTTAAAGCGAAGGCTATGTATTTAACAAGAGAAGAAACTTGACCTTTATGCAATAGGCATGCAATTAATGAAGAGCAAAATGAAATTAGACTATATCCTCATTTTAAACTCCCTTTTAAATAAAAGCATTAACTCTACCCCAAGCAAATCTTGTCCTAAAGAGTTGCACTGTTGGTGAATTTGCTAGTGTGAGAATTTTGGGTCACGTTTTGCTTTTATTACTTAAAACGTTTTGGGAGTTGCAGAATCCAAATATTCATCTAGTCATTAAAACAAGGTGAGGAGGTTTTGGTCTAGTTTATTTGCTTTTATTAAAAAGAGTAACCTTGAAACTTCAGCAATGCCTTTTTGAAAATACCCCTTCACTACATAAAGTGAAATGCATCTTTGAAATTGTCTAAATACATATGCAGGAGGTCAAGGACGAGTGGAACAGCTGTTACAGAAAATCTCCACTTTCCAACTACCTGCAGTGTCCAAGAAGGAAGAGGTGGAAACATGAGCCAGGACCTAACCTTAGCTTTGAACTTCCTGACTTGGGCTGGTTTAAGACATCCCTGTAGCATCATTTAAACATAGTTCTGCTCTATGAATAAACTTCCACTTGGAATTTCCTTTTTGAAGTCTGGTGAGAATATAAATCAGAACCATATGAGATGTGTCTTAGTCCAGAATGTAAAATAACATGATAAATGTCAACCCAGAAGTACTCCCTGAAATACATTCACCAGGATGCATGTTCTGGTGAAACTCTTTATTTAGAATGAAAGCCTCCAGAGAACTGGATTTATTATGTTTTACGCCATGATTGTGAGAGCCTGAATTGATAAAAAAGGAAATGCTTTTTAAACTACTGTCAGTAGGAATGTTACTCAGCCATCCAGAGTGAGGTTTGAGAAGCACATCTAAGGTTCAAAATGCAATGTCAAGTGAAAAAGCAGATTACTAATGAGAATAGCCAAAGGAATACAATTTCATTTAAAGATTAAGATAGATGGTATACTCAGCATAGATACACATCACGTCTTCATAATGAAAGCAGCTATGCCAACAAAATGTTAATCCATTTCTGGGTGGTAGAATTATGGTGATTTCTCTTTTATTTCCTTTTGTTTATTGCTTATCTCTTTACCAACAGAAAAATCAAATTATTTTTATGAGTTTTGAAAATAAATGTGATGTCTTTGACTGACGGTCCTCTCGTTTGTTACGTCCCATACTTGAATGCTGCTGAAACGGACACTCAGCCTGCCCTTGGGTTGGTTCCCACAGATTTGCCAGCCTGTGTGGTCACCAGACATCAGTGTCCTCCTATAACTGATACCATCAAAATCTTGCAACTGTGCCAGTTTGCCGGTGCATTAGCAAAAATTGCCACACTGTTTTGTGTCCTTTGCTTTTATTAGTACACCTTAGCCTTCCTTTGAGTGTGTATGTGTTTGCTTCTAATCTTAGACTTAGATGTTATACTCTTCTGTAGGGTCTATTTAAAGGGGAATCTTAAGTCTTTTTTTTATATCTGTTATTCAAGTCCGTTCTTAGGTGAAATAATCCTTTTCTACCTGAGCTCAGCGAGTAGTCAGGCAAGCATATTAGCCAAGACCATCATGCTGATTGCTTCATAGACATTGTTACAGCCTCCCAGGAAGCCAGGTAATTACACTGCACTTGCGGTGCACGAGGCAGCTCCCTGGACCTCCATTTGGAAGTAGTTGTGTGTTTACACGGCACATACTCCTGCCATTTCCTAGTTTGTTCTGAAACAACTTATAAATTGAAGAGATCCAATTAAGAATTTGTGATGATAATTATAAAGGCCCAAAGAATTCTTTAAAATCCTAAGTCTTGTTGGGGATTGAATCATGTCCCCCACAAAAGAACATGTTCAAGTCTGAATCCCCACTCCTGTGGGTGTGAACCCATTTGTAAATAGAACATTTTAAGATGATATTATTGGGAAGCGGGTATGGCTCAATCGATGGATCTCCCGTTTACCATGTGGGAGGCCCTGGGTTTGCTTCCCGGGGCCTCCTTGTCAGGGCAGGCCGGCCCGCGCGGCGCGGTGGGCTGGTGCAGCGGGACCTCGCAGCAAGGGGGAGATGGGCAGATGCAGAGAAAACGCACAGCAGGTGGACACAGCGAACACAGGCAGCAAGGGGGGGATAAATAAATAAATAAGTGAATCTTAAAAAAAAAAAAAAAAAGATGATATTATTGGTTAAAATGTGGATGTGGACAGGATCTTTGAAGACCTTATCTAGATGAGACCAGAATGCATCAGGGTGGGCTTGAATCCATGTGGCCAATGTCCTTGTAAGGTGAAGAGGTCTAGACAGAGACCAAGACGGCTGAGCGGGAGAAGGGAAGCCAGAAGGAGAAGCCAAGTGACGGAGGCAGGGAGGCACGCAGGGCACCCCAGGGGCTGCGGCAAGCCAGCATCAGAAGGCTACCATCTGAGGAGAAAGCATGAGCCAGCGAGACCTTGGTTTTGAACTTCCAGCCTCCAAAACTGCGAGACAATAAATTCCCACGTTTGAGGCAACCTGTCGTGTGCTAATTGTCACAGCAGCCCTGGACAGCTCAGATGGTTACCTTCTATACAAATTGAACTATTCCAGAGTTAAAACACTGAATATGAGTTTTAAACGTTTAAAACATTTTTATGAATTACGTAACTTTAAAAAACCTGATTGCATTTGTGGCATGTTTATGGGATGCCTTGATTGACTCATCTACCATGACATAGGTCACTAATGCACCTCTGCGTGTGATGGGAAAAGGGGGGGTTCCTACATGGCTCTTCAGCTGAGAGCCTAATCTCTCCCACCCCAAATCAGGTACAGCTGTCAATGATCTGAACTCATTTTAAAGGTCTTTCTATAAAGTACAGTCTATCTGTAAGGGAAAGTGTCTATTAAAGCATTGCCAAAAAAAATCCCAATACTTAGCAAGCCCAGGAGTCTGTTTGGCTTTGAAGAGCATAGAGGAAAATGAATTGGCAGCTGAAAAACTAATAAGAACATGATTTCTTGAATTGGACCTTTCTTTTCTGGGATGAGGAATCTATGCTCAGAAAATCATACACAGGGCCAGTACCACTGCCTACATCCAGCAGACATGTAGAAAGCATCCCAAAAAACTGGCAAAGACTTGTGGAAAAATCCCCCAAGCGATAGTTTATATACAATCTGGACCGGTGCCAAGGAAGGAACACACAGCTTGCAAGGTATTGATACTAGTCAGATAATAAAATTACACTTGAGCTGTGAACAGCTTTCCAGTAGATTCAATTAAGCAAAACTAGTTTTGATTGATCCCGGCATTACAGTTGCTGAGAAGTGAAATGTGTGAAGTCTTGACCGAGGTGTATCTTGCCATGCCAGCCCTACAAGAAGTGAAAGAATTGAAAAGGGGCCGCAGGATTCTGGAGTTACTTTATCCTGACAGATTTGGTGCTCCTTCTGCTTACATGGTACAGTTTTCCCTGATGTCATGAAAGCTTTTGGATTAAAAAGTAGGCTAAGCAAATGAAATAGCAGACAACCTTTTACAGGTATAGGCATTCAGATACGTCTGAAAACAGGTATAGAAGGGGGTTGACTCCCTAAAAATATGCATAATTATTTTAATATTTTCAAAAAGAAAACAGTCTTAATAAACCAATAAAAGAGTACCTGTCATAAGCCATGAAGATTGACTTTCTAGCGCGGGGGTACGTAGCAATAGCAGTTGCTCTTCTCAGGCCATGGCAGAGGGTGAATGCGCAAGGGCCCTCGTGATGCTGGCACTTAGTTTGGTTGACCTGATGGAAGTTGGAGGGTCCTCCTGAGAGCCCCACATCAAGCCATGGACTCTTTTCCACCTTTCCATGAGAAACCAAGTTGGCGAAAGAGGCCGTCTCCAGAATCTCATACTCTTGTCCCAGGAAAAGTTTACACAACATGCTGTTGACTTGCTTGGTCAACATGGAGGCACATTGTCCTGCCTGCAAATGAGGAGCGTCCTTCTCATGGTCTGAGTGAACCCCCTGCTTCCCTGCCTTGCGTTTCAACTGCTAACTGACTCCATCTCCAAGAATCCCTTGTGGGATTTAGTGGTAGCCAGTGGTTCCACAACTTCAGAAAGCCGGGATGTCCCTGTGCCTGTGGACGCACGCAGCCTTCCCATGAAGTCCCACGAGCCTGATGGAAACAATCTGCACTGAGAGAGAGCGGGGAATAAAGAACTACTCTGCCTCATGGAAAAAGACTTGAGTCAAAACACTCTGGTTAGAAACTATTTGTCTGGTAGAACATGTATTTCCTGATTTCTGTTTCTTTGAGGTTGATTGTAATTTTTTCCCCCTTTTTAATACTGCTAGGAATATGGGCACGGAGAACAGTATATTCCAGAAGTGTTTTCTGGTAAAGTTGCAACTTTTGATTTTCTGTGGTTTGTGTGTGTGATAAAGAGAGAAACTGTGTGTGTGTGTGTGTGTGAGAGAGAGAGAGAGAGAGAGAGAAAGAGAGAGAGAGAGAGAGAGAGAGATGAGCATGAGAGGGTTGTTTACACACATCTTGAATTCATATAGGCCACGCACCATAGGCAGGGAAGCAAAATTCCATGTGGAAATGACCACTGAGTGCAACTATGTTCATTTCTGTGACACACTCATGTAGATCCAGCAACAATCTGAAGTTAAAATAAAGATTCACAGTGCATCATCTATAGATGGGATAGCTGGCAGCTGTGTTAGTTAGCTCATGCTAGACTGTGCCTCTGTAACAAATTGTCCCCCAATGTACAACAGTTTATTTCTTGTTCATGTTACAAGCCACCTGCTGATTCCACGTGTTGTCATTCCAGGACCCATGCTTGAATGACTAGCTTCTTTTTGGGACAGGCTAGCCTCTTGGTGAAGGGAAAAGAGCAAGAAAGCTGGCAGAACCAGTTGATGGCTCTTTGTTTGCAGATATAAGAAATAGATAACAGCTAAGCCTCACAAAATGGACTAAAAAGCCTGCAAATAATCCACACATTGAAGAGGATTTTAATAATGAAACCACAGCCAGATATGGCATGTGGCTCTTGAATTGCTTTTCTTGAAACTAGCATAAGGTGGCTCTGCACACATTTCATTGCTCAAAGAAAGGACAGCAAATCATTGGGAACATAGGAGGAAAAAATATATAATACATATACTTCCCCAACCAGGCTGAAAAAAAGTGATTAAAACCACATTTGAATGATTACATATGGGCCTACTTAGGTACAGAATTTGCTTGATCCTTTTTTTTCTCCTAATAGAAATTATTTTTAAGTGACAGGATTTGCTATGAATCTAGCTTACAGAAGCTCTATCAAGGCCTGGGAAGTAAAGCTAGCCTTAAAAATTCACGATAGAGTTTATTTCTCAGTGTGTCTGTGACTCTCGCTTTCAGGAGAAGAGTCCACGAATGCCAGCCTTAACTGAATGCAATTAGGCATCACAGGGATGTGCTTATCTTCCAGATTTCTTCCTTCCTTACGCAGCAGCTAGCAGTAAGACGTTTTGTTACACAGCAAGGAAAAAGTTGATCAAAGTTACTGGGAGATAAAGAGGGTGTTTTACCAATAGGTTCACTTTTGATTTTCAGTGATATGCTAAATAACCTGTATTTCAACTTCTTTTAATAACAGAATACCATTGAAAAGAAATGTTATATGTCCAAGAAATAAATATTCTTGTTATACATTTGAGATTATTCAGGCCTTTTGCATGTTGCAATAAACTTATTACATAATTCAGAGAATGCAAAAAGGTATATCCTGGCCCATGCCATGAGGTCTAAATTAAAGTCTGTTACTACTTTAGACTGATCAACCGTCCTGCACCTGTGATCAGGGTTTGAAAACCCTCCTGGACAGAAGGATTACGGAGGGAACATATGGTTTCAGGCCGTATAAGTGATTATGTCATTCATATCCATACTTAGACAGGATGAGTCTCCTGGCGTTGATTTGAACAAAACCAGCCCAGTAAACAGGGACTTCACAAATCCTACCTGAAGACAAAGGAGTCATTTGCCTGGATACTGCATTGATGGGGCAGTTAACTCAGCCATGTGCTTTGTCCTAATCCAACAACCCAGAGCCTGTTGAAAGTTTAATACCTTTGATATACTTTAGTAGTGATAATTGCACCCACTGCAGACATCTTTGGGATTGAGTCATCATGCTATGTTAGTACCAGTAATTTTTCAGAAACACGGTGCCCACCAAGTTAGCCAGTTTAAATGAAAACAAAGCACTGTTCCCGAGCTTGCTTTTCTGAATTATGGGAAGGTTCGTGCTGGGTTTTGCTAGTTTTTTCCCCACTTTTCTTGAGTACTTTTAATGCACGTCTAAGAAAGAAGGCCAGCTTACCTCAGAGCCAGTGTGTCCATAGGAATTCGAGGAGGTTTGGAAGAACAACATAAAGGCGTATGTCTGTGTACAATGACTTCATAAACCTTACAGGTTAGACCAGCTTCCTTCCAGGCAGCCAATTTTCTGATGATGATAAAATTTAATTTGGCCCTAATCTGATCTTGGGGGAATTTAGAAAAGAATAGTATACTTTTGAGTTAGCTATGGAAAAGATATGCTATGTTGAGAATAATGTAAACCAAAATGTACTTAAAATGCTTAGCTAAGAGAACAGGCTGTTCCCAAGTGTTCTAGAAGCACGAGTTTAAAAATACAATGAATGTGTAACGCGAGAAGAGACCTTCAAACCTGGGCTGCAAATTTGCTGTGCTCAGGAGGGTTCCTCATTTGACCAAGAGAATCTACATCAAAATGTGTGTTAATAATAGGACAAGAGCTGACTTTTTTTTCTCCTTGCGATTTCCTGTAATTTTTTTTAAGTTTTCAACACTGGGCATGTATAATCAAGAAGCACGGTAATGCTTTTCCAAAGCAGCGCCACAAGCACGATTTACTTACCGCGGCCTCCCTCAGGCTCCCCGGTGAGCCGCCCTCTGTCTCCTGCGCTGGCCTCTGGGCAGAGGGCACCCTCTTGTTCTCTGAGTGAGGACAGGAGACTGGGGCAGAGAGCGTGGCGCTCCCTAAAGCGGGAACCGGACAGGTGGCAAAAGAAGATGCGGAGCCGCAGCCCAGCTGACGTGTGAGCGGAAACAAGGGCCTTCCTCGGCCAGGGCTGCTGTCACAAACCCTGCCTGCTACTCGGCTTAAACCACGGGCATTGACTGGCCCTCAGCTCTGGAGACTAGCCGGCCGAAATCCAGGTGTCAGCCGCGGCCCTCACGCTCTGGCGGAGGCTGGCTGTCGGTCACCTCTGCCGCCGTCCCGCGGCCATCTGGCCCTTCCTGACTCCTCCGGCTTTTTCTCTGTGTCCAAATTTCCTCTGCTGTAAGGGCGCCAGTCAAACTGGACTAAGGCCCTCCCTCATTCAGTCTGGCCTCATCCAAAAGGGATTTCTGAAGCCCCCGTTCCCAAATAAGCCCCCACCCACGGGACCAGACTTGAACATGCCTTTGTGGGGACCAGCCTCAGTCTATCGCAAGTAAAAAGGTTCACTTGGCTTTCGTGCAGACGAAGCCACCAATTAAAAAGCTAGCATACATTTCTTCTTTGCAACCAGTTGATTTTAGTTCCCAAACAACTGCTGACTTAGGGTCCCAAAGCTCCTCAGCCTCCATAGACTAAGAGGTATTGAGGGCAGGCCATCCTCCTGCGGTGTGTGGCTGGGGGCAGGGGGTGGCATGTGGAGGGAGGTCCTGTGGCTGGAAGAGGTGGAGAAGGATGTTGGGCAGGCAAAAATGGACACCTACTCCAGAGTAAAACAGAGATGATCATTACATAGGATAATTACAGAAGCTGTTGACATCCTTTCATGACACCTGCCAAATGGATTAGCTGTACCCAGCGAGGCTTTGGAGCAGCAGCAGTCGTGCTCTGTGGGCTGTTCTGCTTTCTCTGGTTCCACCCTCAGTAAGGTTTTCCAGAGAACCTGGAGCTGCTACCGAAGTAGGTATGCATTGCAAACGGAGAACAAGCAAAACTGCTAAAGTGTCATTTTAATAGCCATTAAAGCTTTCACATCATGTGCTGGCAACCAGAGCACAGTCAAAAAGACGTCTTCACACCATTCTCCTCAAATATCATTTAAATCTCATTGTGCAGATCTTTGTGAAGCGGTGACACTGGCAATGGTGATTCCCACTTAATTCTCCAGTCATTTTGCCTATTGCCAGTGGCACACCATAGGGGAAACGTTAGCATTTGCCTCTTGGGTGTCAGTAGGGGCTGTGATGAATCAGTGGAATTTGCAAAGTTTTTTTTAATTTTTTAAGTCAACTTGATGGGTAAAGTCAAATTTGATGGTGGATAAGTATGCCAGATCATTTTGCTTGTTTGTTTTGTCAATACTGGTAAACAAGACCTTGTTTAGCCCTGGCGTTGGGCTATAAGGGGCTCACCTGCAGCTGGAGTAGGGGTGGTATCAGGATTTGGGGGACATTTCAGAAATAGGATGATGAGGTGGGTGTGGGGAGTGGTGGAGAGGAGCCATTTGCTCAGGCTGTCATTTATTATTATTTACTAATTGTACCTTTGTTGTTATTTGCTTCTGAGAGACATAAAAGCTAAATGCCTACCTATAAAAATAGGAAAATAAAATCAGCTTCTTTGAGTGTTTGAACTCAGCTAGGTCCTGGTTTAGGTTTGGCTACTCATGGATGTGTCAGGGGTAGGATATCAGTTCGTTATCTGTGCTGCTCCTTATGGAAAAAAAAAAAAAAAGGTTTTCTGAGAAGCTTATTTTTAAAACTCTCCAGCTGGCCTGAACCCTGTCCCCCTGCCCAGCCACAGATTTCAGGTACAAAAAGAGCTTTTCCAGCGAGCCCTGGCTGGCCACGTCTCCTGCTCCTCATCCTTCCATCGGTGGGGTCTGAGTGCCGCGCACTCCCTGGCTTGGCCCCTGTGTTTTAGGCCCTTCCGCTGGCTCTTCCTGAGCCCTGCCCTGGGACTCTTGAGTAGGTAGTGCCACGTTTCATGTGAGTGGAAGGAATAACAAGATAGAAAAAACAGGCAGGCATTGTGTCATTCAAAAATACAGAGTCTGTGCTGCTCTCTAAGATAGGATGACCCATTATTAAGTTACAACATGTCTAGAAATTTGATGTTTTCTCATTACCCACTGTATTAAATGAAGTGGAAAGCAAGCCCGAAGCTTGAGAATTTAGAAGGCAAGTGCCTATGTGACTCAGTAGCAAGGCTACTCTGTGTTCCCGGCAGAACGTGCATTTCCTACCACCCTTGGAATACACCTGTGGTTGTCAAAGTGGAAGCCTTCCCGTAAGATCCCAGCACCCACGCAATGGAACTTCTGAGAAGTACAATGACAGCCCTTTGTACCTTCGGCAGGGGAGGCCCGATGAGGCCGGGCACTACGGCTGCTGTCCATGTTGAAGGGCCTCGTGCCTCTCAGAAACTCCCCTCCTGATAGAAATGCTTCCCAAAGCCTTTCCTTGCAGCTTAGTGCCTCGAGTGCCTCTGGAATCTGGGTGTGTGTCAGTTATGAGAACATAGCAGGACTGCGCTGGTAGCAATGCTGTGAAAACCCCTCATGTGGGAGGCGAAACTCGAGATTCAGAGTTGTCAGTCCCTGGGGTGTCGGTGGGTTTGGGGGTGCCAAAAGAAGCCGGTGCACGGGGACAGGGGCCAACACAGGCTCCGTTTTCCTGAATTGAACAAAAAATGTCACCCCAGACCCAGTGGGGCCGTGGGACAGCATTGTAGACGTCTGCTCTTCCTTTGGGGCCTGGGTAAGCGCCATCTTCCTAACACGGGCAGGCAGCGCTGCCTCGGCGGGCTGCAGGCGGCACAGGTGCCCAGAGCCCACGCTGCTCAGCCTCAGGCCCCGGCGCTGCACCACAGACCCCAGGGCGCTCTGTTCTCTGGCTCTGGGCTCTGGAGCAAAGCCGGCGACCTGCCCTGGAGCTTCCCAGCAGGAGAGGGAGCGGCCGGTGGAGACCTGCTAGCAGGGCTGTTCCATTCTGTCTGGGGAAACTGGGCTTTGACAGATGCGCTCCTTTCCCTTGCATTCCTGTTAGTCTAACGGAGTTGTGGTTGGGAAGTGATCCAGGGGTCACAAGGTCAAAATGTGACCTGGTTCACAAGCATGGGCTCCTCCCTCTCCTCCGGAGCCTCTCCAGGCAGGTGGTCCGTGGGCTGCACTGACAGTGGGCACCCAAAGGACACAGTGAGCCTCTTGGGCTTGGCCACCAGAGGCTCTGGCAGCCCCATCAAGCTCGGGTCTCGATTCTGGACAGTCGGCTTCACTCGTGCTTTCTGCACATGCATCTTGAAATAATTAGAAAGTACTTAAGTAATGAGCCTCTTGTAATGCATTTGGAATTTGGACTACCTCGTTTTATTCTTTCTTTCATTACCCCAAGTGTAAAAAAAAAGGGGGGGAGGTGTTGAATAAATATTTTTATCTTTATCTTTGACTTATCTTTCAAAAAGAAAAAAAAAAAATAAAAAAGCTCTCTCTTAAAAAATAAAAAAATTTTAAAAAAAGGATAATAAGGAAGTGTTTCCCTGGTTCCCTGGTATATAAATAAAACATTTTTCCCTGCCTGAAATTCAGCCTTTGTGTTCTGTAATCTGTGGTTTTGTCATTACCCAAACACCTAGGGATCGAGGTGGAAGATAACCCCAGCTGACGCTCTAACAAGTAGCTCTGGTGCCTGCTCATTGTGCACCGACTCTGGTGTGGAGCTCCCTAGCGTGGGGCTGCTGGACTCATGCACTTCCCTTTCTTGTATTTTCCAGAAATTGAGGCGAAGGAAGCATGCGGCTGGCTCCGGGCTGCTGGGTTCCCGCAGTACGCTCAGCTCTACGAAGGTAGGTTGTCCTTCTGCCGCTCTTTGTCTAGGGAATCATCCCACGTGGCCCTTCCGTGTGCTGGTTCTGGCTTCCAGGTCTTTCCGCAACCATTTTTCTTTGCTCTTTTTCCTTAGCCTTTGCAAGGCCCGGGACTGACCTGACGTCACTTTCTGCTGCCCACTGCTAACCTCATCTCTTTACCACAAAACCCAATGTTCCCGTCAGCATATTCTCTGCACTGTCTTCCTCATTCTTTTTCCTTGTTTTTTATTCTTCATTCCCCTTAGTTAGCCTGAAAGTACAATGAGTTGATTTACTATGACTGCGTTATGATACATTTCCGAGAAATCAGAAGCCTAATTGTCTTGAGAGTTCCCTGTAGTTCTGTTTATTTTATAAGAAAACTGCTAAGAAATAATATGGGTCAGATGTTGTTTTTCTGTGTTACAGGTGAGATGCCTTTATTGCCAGAATTTTACTTCCTTTCAACGATTTTTTTTCAAGTTGATAGTTAATAAACCTATCTATTTTAAACAGTAATATTTACACTATAACCAAGGCTTTTAACCGCTTCTTGGATATTCTTTATTGAATGGACTAGGATCCCAATAGAAAGCTGAGGCACACTCAAATTAAGATAATCTCAGAGGATTTATTTGCAAAAGTGCTCATCGCTAAGGTACACTCAGGACAGAAAACCACGAGAGACAGTGCAGGGACTCGGGCTCTTCTCGGCAGATCTGAAGTTGCTTGGGCCCAACATGGGTGGCAGGGGCAACCCCAAGAGCAGGCCTGCAAGTGGGGGAGGTCGGAGGAGAGGGGACCCCGAGAGCAGAGGGCACCCCGAGAGCAGACCTGCCAGTGCAGGCCCCACCTCCATGGAGAGAACGGGGGGCAGATGCCCTGGCCACCCCTCCTCCATCTCCAGCCAGGACTTCCCACTTCCCACATGCTCCCGGGGCTTAGGCCCCCTTTAATGCAACCCCCGAAGGTGAAGCTGGGACACCAAGCAGGCAGTGGAGACAGGTGGGCAGTGGGCCTGGGGTCTGAGCACACCGGACAGTGTCAGCTTTTCCTCCTGAGTGTAAAATTTACGTAGGGTGGAAAGAATCAGCAAAATTAACCTGGATTCACTGGTGACTTTTGCCATTCACCTAGAAGCCCAGGTTTTGTATATAAATTTAAAAAAAAATTTTAAAGCAAATTATTTTACTTCTCTTACCTAAATTTTGTGAGGATAAAGGAGAGCATATCTCTGAATGTGCCTTGCAATCTAGACCCTCTGGTAAATGTTTTCACAGAATCACAGACCCTTGGACTATGAGGGGTCTCATAGTTCTGGTCTAAGCAAACCCCGCCCCCGCCCCCGCCCCGCCCCACCACCAGCCTCCTGGTTAGGAAAGACAAGCCCAGAAAGGGGAAGTGACTTTTCCAAGGTTATGAGGCGGACGAGCCGAACTAAAATCCCGTCTTTTGAGCCTTGATGCAGCATATGTTCTGCTGTATTGTGTGCCCCCTTTGTTAGCCGTGGGATTTAAATGAGAAGACTATAAGTGATTAAGGTATCTTATCAGCAAAACGTGCCTTTCAGATTGTCTAATAAATATACTTCTTTAGCACTTGCTCTGTGCAGGTGCTGTTCAGAGCACTTCACACCTCGTTCGTCTCGTCCTCACGCCAACTCTATGAGGTGGGCGTTATTATCACCACCCGCATTTGACAGAGGGGGAGCCAGTAGCCGAAGGGCTTAGGCAACTGGCCCACGGTTGTGACTGGCGAGGGCAGGGGTGCCAGCAAACTCCTCCCGCAGCAGGAGCCACTCACTGAAGGGGTGTTGTTTCTGTTTCCATCCAACGCCGAGATTTAGGTTCCCTTAGATTTCTCATGACTGGCGAGGGGCAGGCAGTGCAAGATAGAAGATGAGAGCGAGAAAGGGATGGCAGGAGATGGCAATGGACCGAGGGTGTCCCAGACTTAACCCTGGCCTCTATTCCGATGGTCTCCAGGATTTTACCTCCGCAAATGAGATGCCTGAAATCGATGCCGTGTTCTGAGCATCGCCTGGTCCTCCAAAGCTGGCATGAGGAGCCTGATGAGAGCAGTTGTGGTGTTGGGATTCTTTTCTTGCTGATATTCCAAAGTAACTCAAGATCTTACTGCTAAAGTAAACATTTGAGGCCATTGAGATTGGGGTCTTTTTGGAAATTTCCTTTTTGAAGGAGAAAAAATATCTGCCACACTAACTATTAATGAACCCATCAGGGTAGAAGTCAGTGACCTCCACCTTTGGTGGATGGTGAGAGTTGTAAGATTGTCCTCCATGTCCACATCAGGAATTGTGGTAACGAGGGGCTACCAAACCTCAAGCCACGCAGTACACACCTCTGCAAGGTCAGGCAGTTGGCAATTCTCATATTTCACCCTTCTTTTGTACTCTTAAAAACATGTGTCATGGGAAGC